>CAUYLG010024176.1:0-52475 GCA_963573385.1 Cacajao melanocephalus
ATATATCAATATTAATCCTAAATTTAAATGGACTAAATGCCCCAATCAAAAGACACAGACAGGCAAATTGGATAAAAAGCTAAAATCCATCAGTATGCTGTATCTAGACCCATCTCACATGCAAGGATACACAAAGACTCAGAGGGATGGAGGAAGACATACCAACCAAATGGAGAGAAAAAAAAAACACAGAAGCTGCAATTTTAGTCTCTGATAAAACAGACTTTAAAGCAACAAAGACCATAAGAAACAAAGATAGACATTACATGGTGGTGAAAGGATCAATGCAACAAGAAGAGCTAACGATCCTAAATATATACGCACCCAATACAGGAACACCCAGATACCTAAGGCAGGTTCTTAATGACTTACAAAGAGACTTAGACTCCCACACAATAATAGTGGGAGACTTTAACATTGTACTGTCAATATCGGACAGATCAACGAGATAGAAAAGTAACAAGGATATCCAGGACTTGAACTCCGACCTGGAACAAGTAAACTTAACAAATATTTACAGAACTCTCCACCCCAAATCCACAAAACGTACACTTTTCTCAGTATCACATTACACCTATTTTAAAAGTGACCACATAATTGGAAGTAAATCACTCCTCAGCAATTGCATAGCATTTTACAGGTTTAAATAAAATATTGGTTGGCTGCTTTTTTGTAATTTTCATCCCTTATTCCTTCCTGTCTCCATTGTTAAGCACTCAGTGCTAACTGCTGTGACCTGTTTCAGTCTATAAGCTTCTCTGGAGGACTTTACCCTCCCAGGAGTTACAAAAGTCACAATCCAATCACATTATTGACCCCTACTCCATTTGATCATTTAATAAGTATTTACGGAGCCCCTACTATGTGCCATTTGTTTTACTGGACATCTTGGGATACAGAGGTAAACAAGATAGCTAAAAGCAAATATGGTGAAGGTCACAAAAAGAGTAACATCTGAGGTTCTAGGAAGTGCATGCTAAGGGAAGGTAAAATGGTCTAGGGAGAGGTTCCTGAATTTAAAAAAAAAATCAACTTTGTAATTTTCTAAACTCATTGTATTTGTTTTCTGTGATTGTTATAACAGCTTACCATATATTTACTGGTTTAAAATGATAAATTTATCAACTTACAATTCTGCAAACCAGAAGTCCAAAATCACTTTAATGAGACCTGAATCAAGGTGTTGTCAGGACTTCACTCCCTCCAGAGGCTCTAAAGGACAATTCATTCCGTGCTTCAGCCAGAATCTGATGGCTTGCTGGCATTCCTTGGCTTATGGTTATATCACTTTAATCTTTGCCTCTGAAGAGACATTGCCTTCTCTTTTGTCTGTCAAATATTCCTCAATCTCTCTCTCATAAGGATACTTGTAATTGCATTTAGGGCCCATCTGGGATAATCCACAATAATCTCCTCATCTCAGAAACCCAAATTTAATAACATCTGCAAAGGCATTATTCACCGCATAAAGTAACAGTCACAGGCTGCAGGAATTGGGATACAAATATCTTTGTTGAGGGAGAGGAGAGGAGGGGCATTGTTCAGCCTGCTACACTTATTTCTTTTTTAAAAATTTTTACTTGGATTGATATTCAGAGATTCTTATTTTTAACGAGAAAAAAAATCTTATTCATGATTTTGGAAACATAATGTAGGTAGTGATTAAGAAAGTACATAATCTTAATCTAGATTGGTTGAGTAGAGTGGGAGTCTGAAACATCCACTTGGTCATTTTAAGCCCTGGTTTTATGATGTTAAAACAATAACTACTTCCCAGGGACTCCGTTATATCTGAGATAAAAGAGATAATACTTGCAAAGAACTTGGCATGTGAGTACGTAATAAACATCAGCTACCATGATTTAACTTTTCCCACATAACACCATTCTGAGGGTTAAATGATTGGCTGTTTCTAGTTAAGCCAATTTTCTTGCCATAGTTCCAAATAGCTCCAAATATTAGCACATGCTACTTTTCTCCTCACAGTTTACAAAATCATTTTCTCTTGTGAGTTCCAATTTTTCATTCCAGCCTTTTTCAGTCCTTTATTTTCTCCAGCTAATTCATTATGTTCCCAGCTTTGTCTCAACTGCGTAATCAAGTTTCCAGTTTGCCTTGCCCCCACAATGTGTTGATGAGGGCACTGTCTACTTATCCATTTATTCATATTTGTTAGTTTATGTATTTATCAAATATTTTGAAATTTTCATGGACTAAATAAACTATTTAGAGCCCTAAAGTGAACAGAATTTGTTTTTCTACTTCTTTATTAAAGATAAATCATCTCCAAACTTTTGGGGGACTTTGTAAAAAGAAAAAAAATTAAAAATAACTTATCAAACATTACATGTGTTTAACATTTATATATGTCTCTGTGTGTGTGTGTATGTGTGCCTTTAAGTTGGCCTAGATCTTTCCAATCTCTTATGACACTAAGTTTGTAATTGACATTTACATTTCACAAGAAACACCCATCATTTAGCCATGATAGACATTGCTAGTTGATCTCTGAAGCAATCTACTTAGCTGAGATTTGGCTTCAAAGTCATTCCAAATGGGATACTTCACAACCACCAATTTGTCAAAACTGACACCTGAGGGGAAACCTCTTTATTGTCCTCGGAAAGACTCACGCTTCTTGACTTTCCTCTATGTCTTAGTCCATCTTCTGTTTCTATAATGGAATATCACAGACTGGGCACTTTATAAAGAAAAGGAGTTTATTTAGCTCATTGTTGTGGAGACTGGATGATGATGGCATCTTGTGAGGACTTTCATGCTTCATGATAACATGGGAGAAGGCATCACATGGTGAGAGCGTAGAGTGTTCCAGCTCAGGTCTCTCTTCCTCTTATAAAACCACCAGTCCCATCATGAGGGCCCTATGCTGATGACCTTACCTAATCATTTTTTTTTTCTTTTTTAGAGATGGAATCTTGCTATGTTGCCAAGCTGGCCTTGAACTCCTAGCCTCAAGCAATTCTGCAACCTCAACCTCTTGAGTGGCTGGGATTAGGTCATGTTAATTACCTACTAAAAGCCCCATCTCCAAATACCATCAACATATGAATATAGGAATTTTAAGTTTTAAACATATGAAATTTGAGAAACACACTCAAATTATAGCACTCTGCATTTGAAATGTGGTGATAAATTTCCTCGGGTAAATGCTGTTGGCAGTATATTTTCATCTCATGAAAATCATCCATCAGGAACCCATGTTTTTGATCATGCCTTTATTAGAAATATAACCCTATGTGCTACTTTATTCAGTGAGTTCCTTTCTCTATTAACATTTACAGATTTTAATAGCTAAAAGTCAGAAGTAAGAAGGCATGCTCTACTTTCCCTTGGATATACATAATTTTTTTTCTTTTCTACTCTCTGACACTTTGTTTTTGTCTCTTTCTAAACAAAATTGTAATAACAAATATTCATTGTTAAAAAATAATATGTAGCATTTAAAATTCTCTGCATGCACTTTGAGATGTTCTAAGTCTAACCAAAAGTAACAATGTGTTTTGAAGTGCTTTGTAGTTATGAATTACTGATATTGTTTATAATATCACCATAAGAAATCCAATAGATTCCGAAGTGAAAGACAAAGCTTTCCTATAGGAAGACAGATGACTGACATCCCAGAGGAGTATAGAAAATTAAAAATGTTACAGACTAAATTGACACCCTGTCTTAAAGCCTAAATGTTGATTCTGTTGCAAGTGAGTCCCAAGAGAGTCAGAAAACTGAAATATGTATATTTTAAAGACTTTTAAAGACTCATCTTTTTAAATAGCACTGATATACTTCTGATCAGTACTCTGTGACTTATGCTTGTAGTCAAACAGTTCTGGACTCAAATTCTATTCCTGGGCCCAATTCGCTGGTAACCTTAAACAATTACCCTGTCTCCCTGGGCCTACTGTTTTCCTCGTTTGTAGAAAGAAAAATGGAATACTGTCTGTGTAAAGCATGCACCACAGTGACTGGACATAGTACAGTTCATTAAACATTAGCTTTGTTTCTCCATGAAGATGATGTGCCTTGAGCTGTGGAAGGTCAAGTAGACTCTCTTTGAAATTCAGGTACCAGAATTATTTTAGAGATCAACAATTTCCTATCAGAGATGACTGGGAGATGCTAATTTTAAAATGTTAAACTGACTTCTATACACTCCAATTATGTTAATATTCAAAAGCAAAATGCTGGGGTGATTTTCAGTAGTTCAAGTTATATTAATTGTAAAGGTGAATTTAGAAGCTTCCCATTTCTAGCTATTGAAATTTTAGAACTGATGTTTATAAAATGAACATTAAAACTTGGATAATTTTCTTCTCCTCTCTGGATATCAATGGCAAAGGACACCATGGTCTGATACTTTACATGATTTAGTACCAGAAAGGGCTGCTACTGCATAAAGTAAAACTATAACACAAGTAGAAAGCCATGAACCCTCAAAATATCCCTTATCTTCACTCTTTAAGATGAGTTTCTTCAATTATACATGTTATATGCTACGAGCTTCTACTTAAAATGATTTTAAAAAGACTTTATACCTAGAAATAATTAAACTACTGCTCTAAGAGAGAATACTCTCTCCTTGGTCTGACCCTGTCTGTACCTCTCTAGTCCCATTCCAGGCTATGATATTCCTTACTCAATTTAGCCACTCACATTCTTTTCATGTCTTAAATGTGCCAAGCTCTTTCTTACCTTATGGGCTTTACATAGGCTATTTCTTCTGTTTGCAAATCTTTTTCTACCACTCTGTAACTGGCCAATAAATACTGAGTCCTTATTCTTTGGTTTTTCTGCTTATTTATCCCTTTAAAGAGGCCTTTCTTGTACCACACCACCATCTAAAGTTTTCCCCTAGAATTGCCAGATAAAAAACAGAGCAGCTAATTAAATTTGAACTTTAGACAAATGACAAATACCTTTTAAAAAGTTATTATTTTTTATGGATACATTATAGTCATACATATTTATGGGATGCATGTGATTTTTTAATAATATAAACATACAATGTGTAATGATCAAATCTAGGTAATTGTGATATACATCACCTCAAACATTTGTCATTTATTTGTGTTGGGAACATTCCAAATCTTGTAACTATTTTAAAATATATAACAAATTACTGTTAACTATAGATTTCATTTTTGGCTACTGTACACTAGATCTTATTCCTTCTATCTGACTGTAATGTTTACCCACTAATCTACTCCTCTTTATTCTTCCACCTCTTTCACCACCCTCCTCAGCCTCTGATAGTCACCATTCTATTCACTACCTTCATGAGATCAATTTTTACATTGGTGAGAAAATGAAATATTTGTCTTTCTGTGCCTGGCTTATTTTACTTAACGTAATGTACTCCAGTTCTATCCATGTTGCTATGATATTCCATTGAGTATACTTAACACATTTTCTTTATCTATTTCTTCATAGACACCTAGGTTGATTCCATGTCTTGGCTATTACCAATAGTGCTGCAATAAGCATGAGAATGGCATAGCTCTTCAAGGTACTGATTTGCTTCTTTTGAATATGTACCCAGCAGTGGGATTGCTGAATCATACAGTAGTTGTGTTTTTAGATTTTTTGAGGAATCTTACTACTATTTTCTATAGTGACTGTATCAATTTATATTCACACCAACAATGTATGAGCATTCTCCATTCTCTGCATCCTCACCAGAATTTATTTTCTGTCTTTTTGATAACAGTCATTTTAACCGGGGTTAGGTAATAATCAGTGTGATTTTGATTTGCATTCCCCTGATTAGTAATGTTGAGCATTTTCTTCTTATATCTGTTGGCCATTTGTATGTCTTCTTTTAAGAAATGTCTATTCAGATATTTTCCCATTTCTAAATTGAGCTATTTGTTTTTTTGCCATTGAACTTACTGAGTTCCTCATATCAATACGGAGCAAAAATAACAAAGCTGAGGGTATCACATTACCCTCAAAGCTTTAGTAACCAAAATAGCATGATACTGTTAGAAATAAACTTTTGGTGCTACCAAAGAAACAGCACTCAAATTACAAATAGCATTCAAAATACAAATTTTCTCAGCAAGGCAATTTACTTCTATAGAAGGGTGTGTCTCATGAATGGAGCAATCATGAGAGCACACCTGAACAAGGTAGGGGAAGGGGTTCTTATCCCTGATGCAGGTAGCCCCTACTGCTGTGTCATTCCCCTAATGGCTAAGATTGGACCACACAGTAGAAGCTGATTTCAACTGGCTACTTTTAAAGAGAGCAGGGGTACAAGTCACAGTGGTGGGATGAGCAGTTTGGTAGGGGTTATGGAACAAGTGACTAAAGTGACTCAGGTCAGAGCAGGTGACCAGAGGTGACTCAGGATGGAGCAGGCAACTGGGAGAACAGATGTGAACTACTGATTAGAGCTGCTGGGAAGGCTGTTTACTGAAAATAGGAGCAAGGAGACAAGGAAGTTAAACTTCAAAATGGAGAACAAAGAACAGGGAAACTGAACATACTGACATACTGATTCTTTAAAGAGAAACTTAGAACTCTGTATTTAAGTGTACTGGCATAAAAACAGACACATCATCAATGAACCAATTCACTGCAGAATAGAGAACCCAGAAAAAAAGACACATATTTACAGCCAACTTCTTTTCAACAAAGGCAACAAGAACATACACAGGGGAAAGGATAGTCTCATCAAATAATAGTGCTGAAAAAACATGGATACTCACATAAAGAAGAATGAGACTAGACCCCTATTTCTCATCATGTAAGAAACATCAAATCAAAATTGGTTAAAGACTAAAATGTGAGACCTGAAACTATGAAACTACCAGAAGAAAACATTGGGAACATTTTTCAAGACTGTGATCTGGACAAAAATTTTTTAGTAAGACCTCAAAAGCACAGAAAACCAAAGCAAACATTGACAAATGGAATTATGTGAAGCTAAAAAGTTTCTGCACAGCAATGGAAACAATCAAAGCATATATATATATATATATATATATCACAAAAAGCAGATTAAATTTACTCTATTCACATGACAGAAAAGTGTATTGTAAAAATATATTCTAATATGAACGATTGTAATAAAAACTCTGACTCCATTGTTTAAGATGCTTGACAGCTGATAGTTTTTAAGCCTTCTCCTCTTCCTTCCCCTTCTGGCCATATACAGTCATGCTGATAACAAATCCCAGGTGTTTCCTTTGACTCTGTTAGAAAGAAACCACCTGCAGGAGCGATCACCTGGTCCTACCTATGCAATCACCATAAAAACTCCAAACTGTTCCCTTTTCCCTGTTTCCTAAGCCATTTTGGACAGTTTAGGGGCCTGCCCTGCTCTCCCCAGAAAGCCTCTGTATGTGAGTAATAAATCTTTCATTTTCTTTTGTTGTGCATATGGTATTATCAGTCTTGGTATCCAGACCAAATTTTGGAGGAGGGGGTCCATCCTGCTTTTTCAGTCTGAGCATAATAAGAACTATACGTGTTATCACATGCTTACAAACAATTTAAGTAGAAAATTTAAAAAGAAAACCAAAAGAAAAAGCAAGAATATCTGATTTAACTGGAGGTAAACCTGACAAAAATCCCTTAAGGACAAAGCAGCTTTATTTGAAGAATGCTTAACTATAAACATATGTGAAATATCTGTGCATTAAAATCTTTTATGTGAAATCCAATTGTGATTCATTCTAATAGCTTCAATAGAAATGCAATTATTTCCCACATCCAAGCATTTCAGAAATGGCCATTGTGTTAAAGAGCAGCTTTAATGCACAACTAATTTGAGGTTGTTAAATATTTTAACTACTGAGTGAGTGATAAGAATTAATATTTCAGGATTAAAATTCATTGATTATTGAATTTCTGCTATCTAGTGACTATAAACCAATGATTAATGTTATTTCTATAGAATATCTTTTAGTTAAAAAGTTGATAAATCTAACAGCCTAAACTGGGTCATAAATAACACCTACAGATACCACAGCATTTCAAAGTAGCCTCAAAGGAAGATAGCACCTCTCCATTAGAGAGCTATTTATGTCTCAACAAGAAAAAATAAAAATCACAAAATTTTAGACTTAGAAAGATGGCTTGACACCTTGATCTTTAAGCTCTTAATTATAGAGGAGGAAGTAATTCATACAAGTTGGGAGTCCAATGGCCCATGAGCGGAAGTGCTGGTACCATATAGGCACGAGATCTTCCAACAATCAACTCGGTGTTCTTCTCCCTTAAATATCTCCTAGGATTTCTGAATGGAAGTCAATAGTCCTGATGTTAGAAAACATATTTTTTGAACCTTATAATATATATTAAATATATCCATTTCTCTAGTCAAGAAAATTGCTTTTATATACTCATTAGCTTGTGAACAGAGTTTCTGCTAGCCTAGGTGGCACCTTTGTGCAAAAAAAAAAAAAAAAAAAAATTTCCTCTGGTATCTTTACACTTTTCTGTCAGTCCAAAATTATTGTAAAACTAAAACTTTATTTTTAAAATGTACATTAGATTTAATCATCTGATCTGATTGATATCTTCTGACTTTAAGAAAATTCATCAATTTGTTTATTTGCAAAGTAGACAAAGTAAAAATACTGATCTCGTTGGACTGTTACAAGGATGAAACTAAATAATAAATACATGCATAGATAGCATTTAACATAAATCCTGACACTTCATAAGAGCAAAATAAGTGTTTGCCATTTCGTTTAACAGAACCTCAAAAGAAGATTTTTCTCCCTTCCCTTCCCACTCCCTTCTCTACCTATTAGAACAGGCAGGGAATGTTAGCCACATTCAGGCCTTTTCCTCCATAAGGAAACTGATAAAAACAAGTAATATATATCACATTGATTATTGATCTTGGTGCCTATTTGGTTGTAAACCTAAATTTGTCACTTCATAACACGAGTGACACATAAGAAGGGCCATTAAGGGAAAATATTTTTAACATTAAAATGGTTTTAAGCAATAGCTTTATCCACTGTACAGTTGAATCCTAAATAATTTAGATGCAATTTAACAAGCATATGTTATAAATTACTATGCTTAGAGGAAAAGAGAAAATGAGAGGAAGCTCAAGGTCAGTATTTATCCCACAGGGCATTAAATCATACCGTAAATAACACCAATAAATTAACATGTCAATATATACACATGATATTAGTAAGAAATATATGGAGACTTTTTATCACAGTTATAAATTTTTACATGTTAGATTTTTAAAAATTAATTTTAACAGAAAAGTAAAATTGGAGAGCTTCATAAAATCTTTGCAAATTATGAAGTAAGATTTGCAAATACAATTGTGTAGGATCAAGAAACAAATCAACCCTTTTTTATCCTACTGAGTTCTCTGATTGGAGTAATTCCCAAGGCTTACCTTTTATTGGCTCATGGTATACATTTTAATTATGTGTTAATTATCTTAATGAGAGAGAAGCTGGACTATTTAGGACTTGTTCTACATCATAAAGTCTTTAGGCAGAAATAAATCTGAGAGAAATACTGAGTTATGTTCTCTCCAGCATGAACATAAGCACTGGAGGCGGGGCCATGGTGAGGTGGTCTTCACATGAGCAAACCTCATTTGTGCTATAGCTGGCCTAAAGTTAGAGCCTGAACAACACTATTTTATAAAAGACAAGTTGTGTTTTAAATAAGTTGTAAAGGCTGCCTCATTCTCCTCACAATAACTGCTGGCCTTGGCGTCTGTAAGTAAAACTGCTAGCCTTGCTCAGCAATCTAAGTAAGGCGGCATACCTTCCTTATCAGTAACTGCCCAAAATTGCTAGCCTTTGTTTACCGGTAGTGACTAGAATAAACAGCCCAAGCTGATTCCATCATGGCCCCTGCGTCCTGTAATAAATAACTAAGATCTGTTATTCCCACTACAACCCAGATGATGTGCAGACTAAGGGTTATCTTGACTTCTATAAACCACTTAGATAACAATCGAAGTGACAATATATCCACAATGTGTCCTCTGGCCCTTGGAATGTCCGGAGACCCACACCCTCCTCTCTGCCCGGGAGATGATTTACGGGACCCCCTAAATGTCTGAATCCCTTCACACCCCCGCCCGCCACATACCCTTACCGGGGAGGAAGGTATAAAAGGTATTGACACCCTCCCTCCAGGGCCACAGGTTGGAGAGATGTGAGTCCTCTGTGGTCGCCGGCAATAAAGACCCTGCAATTTGGCCTACTTTTGTCTTGGTGTTAACTTTCTATGCTCGGTTCGGTACAACACGTTCATTCCACTTGGAAATAATCTGGGGGTTTAACAGGCAGAGATGGCCATGAGACTATTTCCCAATCTTATAAGCTTTCAAACACTGGGAGTATAAATAATACATTTCTTCTCTCTCTCTCTCCCACTCTCTCTCTCTCTCTCTCCCCCCTTTCCCCCCTTTCTTCCCCCCCCCTCTCATTCCTTACTCTCTCATTGCTCACTCTTTGTGCAAATATTTTTCTCATTCCCCCTCCCACTTTCCATCTCTCCAGTATAATTTTTGGTTTACTATAGCATTGTCCACGTTTTTAAATTAAGCTTTAGTTTTGTGCTGTGAGAGGCATATACAGTATAGTGGTTTAAAGCACTGACTCTAGAGCCAGACAGCCTGGGTTTGAGTATTGGCTCTGTCATTTACTAGGTGTGGACTTGGTAATTTACATTTGCTCTCTGATCCTCAGTTTTCACATCTGCAAAATGGTGATAATAGCACTTTTCTCATAGGCGTGTTCAAAGATTAAGTGACTTGGTCTTTGTAAAGCATTTTAAACAGTTTCAAATATATACTAATCTCTAAAGAAATGTTACTTTTGTTATTATTTTTATGTTACCTAAGCCTAAATTGCCAGTGAGAGTCACCAAAAGAATTGGTCAGAACGTCTAATCTATGGAGTGTGAACTTGGCAAAGACAGTGGCTCCAAGGAACTCAATGACGATGAATCTCTTCCTGCCTTAGACAGAATGCAGGGAAGGAATTCCCATGAGAACATGAACCCTAATGTGAATCATAAAGAGGCTAGGGAAGCAGGAGGCAGCTCCAGTCTGCCACAGATTTTTAAATCAACAATCATGGAATCTTATTAAGGAGTTCAGTATTCATTGGTCAGGCGGACTATCGGTTGCTGTGGTCATCAGAATAATAATACCCATCCCCTTTAAAATTTCCACATCCTAATCCTCAGACCTATAAATGTGTTACTTTAAATGGCCAAAGGAACTTGTAAATGTGATTAAAGAAACTATCTTGAATTATCTGGGTGGTTCAAAGGTAATAACAAAGGTCCTTATAAGTTGAAGAGAGATATAGAGGGATTTGAAGATGCTTTCATGCTGGCTTTGAAGATGGAGGAAAGGAGCCACAAGCTGGAAACAGATTCACCTCTAAAGTCTACAGGAAAACATGAAGCCCTGCTAATACCTTGGTTTTCTTTGCTTTATGAGCACACTTTGGACTGCTAACCTACCGAACTGTAAGATAAAAAATTTGTATTGTTTTTAAGCCAGTAATTTGTTACAACATCAATAGAAAATGAATACAGACACCCAGTCTTCGCTGGCTTGTGATTCTTTTGTTCCAAGAAACATAGTTGAGTACTATCAGTATAGCGGCTACTCTAAAGAAAACTCAGATGCCAGGCCAGGCCATGTAAGGTAGGGGGAACATCAACTTTTGCCCAGCCTGCACTTTGCTAACTTTACACATTTACTTTTAGTCCATTCTCCTAAACCATCCAAGAAAGTACTTGATCTCATTTTCAAGAGTTGGTTGAAACATTCACATGAATTGTTTTCTGTTAGTTATTTGAATTTTTAAGTTATTTTTCTCAAATAAAAAAAAAAAAACCTACTAAAGGCCACAGTGTGGGGGGTGGGTTCTTGCTCTGTCACACAGGCTAGAGGGCAGTTGCGAGATCTCAGCTCACTGTAACTCTCTCAGGCTCAAGCGATTCTCCTGCCTCAGCCCCCCGAGTAGCGAGTAGCGCACCATCAACCCCCTGCTAATTTTTGTATTTTTAGTAGAGAAGGGGTTTTGCCATGTTGGCCAGGCTGGTCTCGAACTCCTGGCCTCAGGTGATCAGCCTCCTGGGCCTCTTAAAGTGCTGAGATTACAGGAATGAGCCACTGCATCCAGCCCTTCAGTAGGTTTTAAGGAGCCCCAGCTCTCCTTCTCCCCTTTTAGGCCTGACCAACTATACTGCTCCGTCTCCCCTCCACCACACATCCCACCAAGTACTACACAGGGACCCCCACCCAAGGGCTCTGCACCATGAAATAATGTGAAATACTGACTGTGGACCAAGCGCAATAACACCTGATTTTAAGAAGGAAAAAAAGAAATAAAGCTCTGCCTCCTGCAAATGGAACAAGAGGAAATATTTTAAAAATCAAGAGAGTTCTCTTCACTCCAGTTATTCAAAGCCAAGGTCACTCCAGCAGATAAATTGTCCTTATCCTATATTAGGAATCTCTGATGGTTGGTTCTGATGGTGTTGCAGAGTATCTAAATTGTTAACTTTTTTCTCAGGTCTCTGTTAACCTTGAGCCAATAGTTTGGTGAACTAAAGTGATCTTTTAGCTTATTTCTAAGCCCAACATAGTAAGATGCTTGGACCAAGGATACATTTTCATTGTTCGCTTTCCCTTTTCTATTACTCCATCTCTGACCTAGCTCCCCGATTTGTGAACTATACAGCTGGGAAATGATCAATAGCCACTACTTTCTGCTCCAGCCAAGCATTTCCTGACCCATGTTTCAAGACCTGAAACTCATGGTTCTGTCAAGAAGGAAGTATGGAGAGTAAGGGTATATGAGATAGGAAAAATAGCATTAACCCTTGGAAATGTACATAGAAACCCCAAACTATGAAGAACAAATCCAACTTGTCTGACTTACAATATAGCAAATGTTAGCTGCTATGTGATGATTTTATTTAATTCAATCCAACAAACATTGATTGAGACCTTACTCTGGGCAAAGAATAATGACAATTAAGTCACAGATGGTATTAGGGAAACTGCTGACATTTGTGTTGATGATTGATATTAAAGAATTAACAAAATTAGAAGAGAAAACCTAAAAAAAAATTGCTGTGGTGGTATAAGAGTAATACTAATTACAGTAATTTATGGGAACTGCTTATCACTAATGCCTAATTGTTATGCAGCACAATCATGATTATGCATGCCATAAATGTGTGTCTGAGGGACTCTGGTGTGTGTTGTATTAGATTAGATTAAAACAATGAAATATAAACATGCATGCTCAGTTCTCATAATGTGTTACTCATGCAGTAATTTGTCATCTGCTCACAAATTTTTTAAATTACAGAAAAAATGCATAGCCTATGCATAAGATAGCTTGGTTGTTTTCTACCAGGGAAACTATAAATTGATTAGTGCACTTGATTTTCTAAATGAGTCCCCTATCATTGCAGTCAAGAATCGTAGTGTGTGTGTTTTTTTTCTCCCAGGATTTCTTACAAATAATTTTAATTTCCCTTTTCTAGCAGTCTATTTTAGAATGAATGCAACTCTGAAAGTCTCATTATCTTGATAATCTGCAGAAAGGATGAGGTAAAATAAGTCAGAGCAGCTCCTATCTGGTCAAACCAATCCAGTCTCCCATTTGCAGATTACTTGTCAATCTGTTAATCAAGGGGACCATGTCCATTGTCTCAGAATTCAGTTAAAACGACAGAGTAAGACGCCTTAGTGTCTGTGGCTGAACTGTGCACAAAGAGGCATTTATGTCCTACCCCTAAAATTCAGTAGGAACTTCTGATATAAAAGGATTTGAAAATAAAGGATAGTTTCAAACCCATAAGACTGAATTCCAACCCAATTTATTCGTTCTTTCAAACAAAATGTATTTAAAACTTTATTACATGCCAGGCACTGTGCTACACGCTGGGAATGCAGAGACTGTAAGGTTTAGTTCTCCCAGGAAACTACTCCAGTAGTAGACATTTCCAGGGGTTTTACAGAAATGTACTAACAAAGCTGCCAGTACTTTTTCAAGATCTTCCTGGTATAAACAAAATTAAAAGCATGTATCATTCGCTTCTAAACACTATAGAAGAAACTTAGTCTGGATATTTTAAAACCATGCAAATATATACCTGTCTAACGTTACCCCACCATCCATTATTTCAATGCCGTGACTAATTTTGGGGCCAGAAATGCAGCAGTCGTATCACCACTAGCTCTTTCTGTTCAGTGTATCCAATTGCATCAGCAACAGCATAGGAAGTCCCCAGGAAAGGGAAATAATGGGTATTCTATTTGAATTTATAGAGCCAGTTGTTCGAGCAAACTACCATTTTCTACCTTCTACCTTCCAAAAGCCATCACTAATGGGTAGGTAGTCTTACTCATCATCATCCTGTTCATTCAGTGAGTTAATCTCATATTCCTACATCACTGTGATTTTTCACTGGCATCTCATTCCTAGAAATCCCAGTCTTTCTTTCCCCTACTGAAGTCTTCCCTTTGGCTGGTGTTGTCATTGTGACTGTCAGGACCCATGCTTTTGCCTCTCTTTCAAACATGGCTCCAACCTCCCCCTGTTCCTAAATGCAAACTGGCTTTCATATTTGGAATACAGGGTAGACGTTTTCTTACAACCCAGTGCAATAAAAAGCTTTTTCTTGCATTCAGACACCGTGGGTAAGTCTATTTAATTCACATCACTGTTCTTCTGGTGGTTACAGCCTTAGGATGATTATAATGTCTCTAAGGGTGAGAGGATATATATTCCAGATTGTGGATAACCACAATCTGATATTATTGTAAGAATTTGTGGGGTGTTGTAGTACCTTTGCCTGATCATTGATGTTTTATCACTTCTCAATGTGTTTTCTCATTTAAATTTGTACCACCAATTAATACAGGCTTACTGGGTTGATTGTGCAAGTTGTGCCATGTACAAAGGTCCCCATAGGTAGGAGCCAAAATCCAGCTAAAGGACCATTACCCAAAATCTGATCTTTAGCCCATGGGCAGCTTTACGATTTTGCATCATACGAAGACAATACATGGCCAGTTTTCACCTAGCTTTTAACCCACCCTCTCCTTGGTCTCAGTATCATTTTCTAAACTCCCATAATTTACCCATATATGCATAAGCTTCCAGTCCACCGGTTTCTATATGATCAGTGATGGTAACTTCATATCAATAACCATTAAAGTGCCAACCTGACAGATGCTTAACTTTCTGGACACCAGCAATCATAAACTCATTACTCTTCATTGGCCATATCTTAAGATCTCTACTTCCAAGATGTAAAATATGAGTTTCCCTACTTTGGCCATGCTTTCTAATATTTCTACTAATTAGTTAGGTTGTACATATTCTTCTCCCTCCTTGTTAAGTCTAGTCCTGCAGCCTCTCTTTATCTCTAAAACATGTGACTGCTTTCAAAATTCACTTGCCCCTCTCACATGATCCTGCTCAGTTACTGGACTCAGAGTCATCATACTCATTGAATGCCCTTACTACTTATTCATATTGCTTTTTGATCTACAAAGCTAAGATAGTCTACATTGTTCACATTTTTCATTCACATTCCAAGGCAGCCAAGTGTTAGCAGGGGCAATTTTACAGGCAATCTTAACTGAATCTACCTCTATCCATCCTCAATTAGGTCTTTGGTTCTGCTGCTCAGCAAAATGTAATTTGCTATATTGTACCAAGAAGACATACTTAACATGTGTGCCTCCATTTCCTTAATCATAAAATGGGAGTAAAATATGTATATGTGTAATACACAATTAAGTGATATAAATTACATAAGCCAATGTCTTGTGCTTGTCAAGGTGTTAGGGTGTTAATAAGTGTTTTCTCCTTTCTTCTACTGCAGGAATAAACCCTAGGCAAGCCTACAGCTTGAACTTCTGGTGGATGCCCCTGATACATTGGCTCATTGAAACATTCAGAATGTTTATCTGATAATCACTAATGAGCAGACAAGCAGGCCAGTATACTGAGATTTGAGATGAGTTTTGGGAGTCTACAAGAGTGTAGAAAAGATTGTCAAAAATGGTAAAATGGTCTTGTACTCTTCATTCCATGCATTAACTGTGCAGAGCTATATTCTTTGCCCTTAAACAAGAATTTACAGACTTCATATTTATATTAGCTTTTCATCAATCACATTACAGTTTTGTAGCAAATATGCATCCACTGTCTTCTGTCATCTCTACCTTAAAATGGCACTCCATGCATATCTACTTACTTTTCTTTCTTCTAATAGTTAGAGATAAATAGTATATTTTTCTTCATGTCTAAAACTTCTTTCTTATTCCAACTCTTTCTCTTCCAGAACTCTATTGCCTTGCATCTGAATTGTCTTCTCCTCTGTTGAATCCTTTCCATGAGTCTACAGGTTTTTCACCAGCATTTTATGTTTTAAACTTTATATTTCTCACGAAATCCCCAAGTGGTGATTTCCAGCCTGCAAACAGAGGCCACCTCCTCTGCGAAGATATTTTTTATTCCCAAGTTGGTAGTAATCATTCCATGTCCTAAAATAGCATACCAACTTTTCTCAAAATAGACAGGTAACTATAGTACAAAATATAACATGAAACCTCAACAGTAGACTAGACTCCTTCAAAAAGGGATCTATGGTTTTTTACTTTGATAATTGCAAAGAGTAGGCATTTTATGAAATTGTATGAATTATATTTCAATCATACCTCACTACAAATGTGAAGAGTAGGTTGTTTGAGTTAGATAATAACAGAAGCTCCAAAGATTTTCCATTTCTACCTACAGAAATTGATTGACTGTTTTGGGTTCTGAGAAAAGACAAATGTAAACTATAACATTTATTTCCATTCTCTTAATTTTAAATATAAACCTGTTGAGACATGAAGTGTCAAAGATAAAGACAAAATGTGACAGCTTTGAAGAATGCTTAAGTTAGTGCCAGATTATTAAACAGAATAGACTTTGGGTGGTAAAAATATTTTTATCAGCTGTAGTGTATATCTTTAAATAATTATGTCTGAGACTTTCAAATTCAGGACCACATAGTATTGATGCAATTAACTCTAAAAGCCATAACTATCCTCAAAATCATTCATAAATATCAGTAAAATTACAAACCTGTAAATGGAGACAGACACCTTGTAAGATTCAGAGAATTAGACCTGTGCGTCACCCAGCCGCAAAATGAAACTATAGAATGGCCTCAACTCTATGTAACTGACTACTTTTCTCTGTCAATGATTCATGCGTAAAAATTAAAAATTGTTTTTTTTAAATATTTCCTCAATTATTAAGATACATCTAGAAGAAAGCAAAGCCTGACAATAAACATAGATTTTCTTTATTTTTATTTTTATAAGGAAAGAAACATTTAAACATGACAGAGTTTAATGGCTTAGAGACTGAAGGAAATAAATGTTATCCAGAAAAATATTGGCTCCTCAGTATTACTTCTGATAAGCTTCCATACCTATACATTTCACGGGCCAATTGAATGATTTTAAGATTTACTAAAAAAGTGCAGCATCTCACGTTTTTTCACATCATCATCAATGATAATGATTGTTACCTTTTACTTTGAGGTATAAAAGTTTACTAAAAACACAGCTGACCTAGAATATGTCAGGAAAAAAATTATACATAAAAATTTATAATAAATTATAATAAAACTATATATAAAAATTAGAACATTGAGACAAAAACAAGTACTCTATTCAGATATGGGTCTCCAAATAATTTAGAAAAAAAGTCATTATTGCTATGTTTTAATCTGAGAACTCAGGTCACTGCAAATGCATTTATGTTTATACTTTCAGAATTTCAGACTATATAAGTGAATAAGGTTTCAGAACTTATTTATAGAAAAAAGAAAATATCCAGGTTAGACAGTATTTGAATGCAAATATCTGTATGTCTGCACTCCATTTAAAGTAAGCAAATGAATATAAAAATAATATAAAAATGCTGAAACTTAGGAGCAATTATGATTTTTATGTCATATATTTGGATGTCTTTGTCCAAACATAGTACACGTACCTATAGGACCAATATATGATGAGGACTTCCTGATATGGCAAAGGCTTGGTAGATAATAGGACAGGAAGTTATGTTCATCAGCGGTTGAGTAAAGCAGCAAACATATCCTTGAGTCAGTGGCTTCAACAAACATTGAGAAGAAACTAGAGATAACATTTGTTATAAAAGCAATTTTATGGTCCATGTTCCCTTGTTTGTTCTTAGAGCTGTTGAATTAATAAAGTTGTAATATAAAGATAAATCATTGAGTTATTTGGTGCTACAATAAAGATAATGAATACAAGTAGACAAAAATAAGCAAACATTCCTGATGGGCCACCTTTCCCATTCATGATCCTTCCTTTTTCGTAGTGAGTACTTAATTTTCTCTATTTGGTCACTCTTTTCCAGGGCAAGCCTACTGACATAATTGGTCAATGAGTTTTTGAAAAGTGAAAAGGGCATGCTTAACTTAGATTTTCTCTTTTGTTCCTGAGAGTGAGTTGACCACAAAAAGCATGTTTTTCTCTCCTTCACCCAATAGAAAACATACACACTGTGTTCTATGACTATACAGCAATTAACTTTGAAAATAGTATCTGGGAGAAAAGGCATTAGATGTGTTCTATCTGGAAAAAAATTGCCTAGCTATCATTTTTCTGAATATATATATTTTATTTCAAGTAAAACTTTATCAAAATATAAAAGTACTGAAAGTATCAAAGTGTAAACAAAAGCCCAAAATTTAGAACATGACTTATGAAAACTTAAAATGTGACCTTGGCTATATTAATAGGCAAATTTATAGTGATAAATACTTTCATTTTTAAGGAAGAAAGAATAAATTAAGCATTTAATTAAGAGTTCATAAGAAGACTACAAAATTAGAAATCTAGCCAAAAGAGAAGAAAGGAATTTTAAAAAATTTGCATAGAAATAAATGAATTAGATAACGACACAGGATAGCCAATATATTTACCCAAAAATTGGTTCCTTGAAAACAAACAAACAAAAAATAGATAAACCACTAGCTGCCTACTCAAGAAAAAAGGAGGAAAACACAACAACAACAAATTAGAAATCAGGAATGTTTTAAAAGATCAGAAGACTTTTAAATCACACAAAAAATATATGTGTATTTATCAGAGAATTATTTACAATGGTAGCAACATGGAAACCTAAAGTAAAAAAACATTGTTGACTAATGGTATTATTTTTATATAACACAATACTATGCAGGTATTGAACAGTTCTATGAAGCTAAAGTTTCATGGGGTTTTGGTCCAAGAGACTTTTATAAGTGTTATGCAACAAAATGTTAATTATTTTACTTCTGAGTGGTGATATTGTCTGTGAAATACTACCTACTGAAGAAATGATTGAGACAATTAGATGCAATAATATATGTTCATATTTTGCATTCAACAATTTCACTCAAGCATTTTCTATATGTCAGACCCAGTGTCTAGTGGTAAGTTAAAGAAAGAAAAATTTGACTTTCATTTTACCGATTATCTAATTGGTGAATCAGACATTAATCAAATAACTACATAAATTAATGGCAATGAGTATAAAAGGGAATTCACAGTGTAGTTTGGAATCCTAGAACAATTGATACTACCTAACAATCTAGCATACAGCAAATGCTCAATCCGTGTAAGTCTTGGCTTTTCTTCCTTTCTTTCTGATACCCAACCTACTTCTCATCCCATAAATCCTATATCTTACCAAGGGATTTTGAACAGACTTATTACAATTTCCTAAAGTAATTATTTAAAAAATAATAAAACCAGGGAGTAGGCTTAAGCCTAGACATTGGGGTAATCTAGTACATTGTGTGCTAATAACATCCAGGCTCTAAATCCCAGCCATTTAGGCTTGCTGTAATTCACAACTGAGTGAATGAATAATGAGTTTCCCGGTTCTCTTGCTTGCTCAAAGAACCAGCCTA
Source organism: Cacajao melanocephalus (assembly GCA_963573385.1). Taxonomy (NCBI): domain Eukaryota; kingdom Metazoa; phylum Chordata; class Mammalia; order Primates; family Pitheciidae; genus Cacajao; species Cacajao melanocephalus. Next base: position 19,981 of record CAUYLG010024176.1, read on the forward strand.
ATAAAAATGCAAATACACCTTATAAATTTATGTGAAAAACTGATATTAGGCTTTCCTGGCTACCTACAGTCCCCTAACCCACTTGGGTCAATATCAACAAAAGGGATAGTTAGTTCCATTGGTGACAGGTAAGACCACTGGCGAGAATGTGCCTACACCAGCTCACCCTACGATTTCCCTTCATAATACTTACTGGCAATTGTATTGTACGTGCTCTGGGTTTGCTCCTGTAATTATTTGATCATGTCTTGCTCCTCTTGTTTTAATTTTCTCCGGAGCACTTTTCACTAACTAATATTTTTTCCTTTTCCTCCTCTGCTGACAGAAAGAGAAAAAAGATGAAACAAGAAATGGGTAGGCTGTAGTGGGAAAATCTACTCTTCCCCTGTGATGTGATGCCCTGGAGAAAAAAAAAGACCCCAGGAGTGAAAGGACTGCATGGCTACTTCAGAATCTGCAGTCAGGGAAGACTTGACTGAAGAGTGACATTTAAGCTAAATGACTATTAGAAGCCATTCAGATAAAGACAAAGAAAGCCCAGGATGGGAATAGCTCATGAAAAGGCCCTACAGTGGGGAAAGGGGTTGACTTGTTTTAGAAACATAAAGGATATTATCAAATGAGTGCTTAGAGAGTGAGGAGAAAGTTGGTATTGAGTTCAAAGAAATAGGTAGAACCAGATCTTGCAGGGTTTCATAAAGTAGAAAAAAGAATTCATTTATTTGTTTTGTGCCAAATTCAGTAAGAAGCATGTGCTATTTTTCATCAAGTGAATAATGTGATTATATTTGCATTTTTAAGGATCACTTTTGTTGGTGCAGAGACAATGAAGTATGGAAACGTTTAAGTTACAAGCAGGGGGTGGGTGCAGTGGCTCACGCCTGTAATCCCAGAACTTTGGGAGACCAAGGAGGACAGATCACCTGAGGTTAGGAGTTAGAGTCCAGCCTGACCAATATGGTGAAACCCTGTCTGTATTAAATATACAAAAATAAGCCAGGCCTGGTGGCACACACCTATAGTCCCAGCTACTCAGGCGGCTGAGGCAGGAGAATCGCTTGAACCTGAGAGGTAGAGGTTGCAGTGAACTGAGATCGTGCCACTGGGTGACAGAGCAAGACTCCATCTCAAAAAAGAAAAAAAAAAAAGTTACAAGCAGAGAGATTCAAGTAAAATGCTGTCAAGAGGTTTTTGCATTTGTATTTATCAAGGCCAGAGGGGACTACGGCAGCAATAGCAGAAATGGAGAGAAGCAGATGGTTTGGGATGGGTTTTGGAAAATGAGTAAGCAGCATGGACTGATGGCTTTGAGATAGAGGATATGGACAGGAATAAATTTAAAATAACACCTAGAATTTGGTTTCTTAGCCTGGAAGCCAACAGAGCTCTTTACAAACAGGTGGAAGAATGAGACAAGGAGGTTCTGGTTTGCATGGACAAGCCAATAATTTACTTTTAGTTTGAAAAGTCTGGCAGACACTCAAGTGAAGATACAAAGCCATCAGTTGACCTGAAATATATTAAAATAGAATTATACTCTGGCCTTATCATAAGCCTAAGAAATATTTTGCCTCTTAGAAGAAATTTCACAAATCTTCACTTGATCCATTATATTCGTATTTTAATGCTTAACTCCCAGAGAATAGATACATCTCACTTACTTTCATGGTTTCTGGAGATTCATTTTAGGTCTCTAATATGAGATATGAGATTATGTCTCCTATTTCTTTATATCTCCACAATCATTTCACTTGATGAACCTGAAAACCTGATCTTAATTTATAAGATTCTCCAATTTGAAATACCAAAACAGTAATAACCAGCGAGAGAAATACATACATATATATATATACATACACACACACACACACACACACACACCCCTATACACCCATATATAATTCCTAATATATAAATAATATATATACATATATAAATTCAGCTTTTCACTCAAGCTTTTTACTCAGGTCATCTAAATATATAAATAAATATTACATATATATGTACGTTTCCTTCTCTGAATAACACATTCAAAATGCTCATTCAGAGTAGCAATCACTCTTACCAAGGATTTTACTTTCTCTCATCAACAATTGCTTTAAATATTGAGTTGGTGCAAAAGTAACTGCAGTTTTTGCTACTAAGAGTAATGGCAAAAACTGCAATTATTTTTGCACCAACCTAATATAGGAATATGGATATTTTGTCCAATTTAAAATAAAAGATGCCAGAAATTTCTTGTTGTTGGCATTTATCTTGAATTATCTGTATGATCATGGTCAAGTTGCTACAACATTTTGGTTTTCTCTACCATAAAATGAAAGCCTCCAACAGGATAATCTCTGGATCCCTTTCTCCTGCAAAATTAAATGTAAAAGAAATCCACAATTCTCCTAGCATCAGACACCCTTAACTGTGCCTCATAAATAATAATAATAATGTTTCACAGAGTGTATGGCACAAAGTAAGGATTGTTTGCAAAATGCAATTTAAACAGATCACATTTTATGGCTTGCCATTTACCGTAGTAGTAAATAGCAAATAGGCAGTTGTGCCTACGTGTATTTGCTGATCTGTCAGACACTGGAAATAAGGCCAGTCCATTATCCTTTTAAAACCAGGACACGCATTCATTCTCAGGGAGAGGCATTAAGTTTTTATTGAAAACGACAAACCACTGCAGCTGGGGTGAACAACAGAGGGGGCTCCTTTCATTACCATTTAACATATGCATACATGTTTTTCAGAGTGTGTGCCAGGATTTTCTTCCTTCCTCTGCCATGTGTCAGAGTGAGCATTCCCATCTATGTCTGTGATTTTAAAGACTGCTATTTTCTTGTCATATTCTGTCTACATCAAGCTCCAACTCTGCTTCATTCACCAACTCTAATTATGTAACTTTTTTTCTATTGATTCTTTCCCCCAATGTCTCCTGTATGATTTGATCCTATAGCTTCCCCAATATCATTTCGAAGCCTTGGGAGGCTATTTCTTCACAGCTGAAGTCTGCTAATGCTCTCAAGATAATGTCCTTCACCCTTGGAAATGGAAAGAGAATAACAACCATCACTGACTCTCAGTATGAAATATCCAAACATTTTATATCTTCCTTCTTTTAAATACCACATAGAGGTAGAGATATTTTATAAAGTAAAAAGAACCTGGGTCTCCTAGTATTAGCTCTCCTATACATCTATGAAATTACCAAAATTGTGTGTGATTTATGTACTTACAGACTTCTGAGTTAGGGTTGTATCTAGTGTATGCTCATCTATTTTATTCTTATAAAGAATGTACAACTGATACAGTGTACTGTAACTCAGTTGCTGAATTTTACATTATCTGAAAATAGAAGCACTTCTCTGAACTACATTATAGGAACTGGAGAAAATTTTATTCAGGCTCTTTATACAGGTGGGATATGAATAGGATTTAAGACTAAGTCTGATTTGGTACAGAGCTTTCACAGTTTATGAGCAAGTGACCAGATGACTGAATTGTTTGCTGATATTTTATTCTCTGTCATAGAAACATCACTTATATTTCCAAAGACATGACTGCTTAATTGTGTTCAATAAATCCTCAGAACAGTATAGAACTTAATACAGAGTTCAACCCAACTTACATATACCCAGTATAGAAGACAGCATGTGCTGTTTAGGCTCATGGGAAATTGATAGAGAATTCTTGTTGGTAGATGGTTTTGTTTGTGTTTGAGTGAAAATAGAAAATCACTTTCTCTTCATGTATGTACATATTTATAGTAGTTACAGTACATTGTACCAATTATAAATCTTTATAGGAATAAAATAGATAAATATATACTAGATACATTAGTATAGGTGAAAAATTCCCCCAAGATCATATCCACACCTTGGAGTTTACTCTGTAATCTAGTACCATTTCATGAGAATATGTTACATAACCTGCTGTCTCACCAGAGAATCAGCATAGAATCCTGAAAGGGGAAAATGTGCCATTGAATGGAAACTAAACCCAGAAACCAATTCTACAAACATAGTAGATAGCCCATGAACTCAACTTGAGATTATTCAAAGTAACATTTAAATAGAATTAATGGCTATTTTTCCCTTGAAAGGACTAAGTTTGCTCAGTATTGTTAAAATGTCACAGTAAATAGGCTTTACACGTAGTTTAGAGCAAAAATTACATCCCAAACATGATGTAAGCAGCATGGATAAACCAGTAAAGAAAGGAAGTTTTCTTTCTTTCCACTGTTTACAAATTCACTTATTCCACTTCACTCATACAGTCCCACTCAGCGACTGTGGACTCTTGTGTTCTGTTCCTAATGGTAACCCCTTCTTTCCTGCAACCACAAGTCAAGCACAAAGTTACACTCTCACTGTGGCTTTTTCCCAACTAATAGGAAATGAGGTATTGATTATCTTCCTGAATATTCCCACACTGATGCTTACATAGAGAAGGTCTATTAGTTTAGTACACAGTGCATTTTTGAAATGACACTTACATTCATCTATTTTGACACTGCTATAAAGATACCACGTGAGACTGGACAATTTATAAATAAAAGACATTTAACTGACTCACAGTTTTTCATGGCTAGGGAGGCCTCAGGACACTTACAATCATGGCAGACGGTGAAGAGGAAGCAGGCACATTCTTCACTAGGCAGCAGGAGAGAGAGCGAGCCAAGGACGAACTGCCAAGCTCTTTTAAAACCATTAACTCTCCTGAGAACTCACTATCAGGAGAACAGGATAGGGGAAGATGTCTCCATGATCCAATCACCTCCCATCAGGTCTTTATCCTAACATGTAGGGATTACAATTTGAGATGAGATTTGGGTGGGGACAGAAAGCCAAACTGCATCAATATTGATAGTTGAATTTCCACAAGCAAAAATGAGGAGCTTGTATGTATCAAGTGAATATTTCATTTTCAGAAAACTATTGAAACTAGGCAGGCTGGTTGATGTTGTTGCTATTATTTTTCTTTAGGTTATCCAATCTTTAGAATTATGTTAAAGGTTAACAACATGGATTTCTATTTGCTGCAGACCACACCGATAAATTTTAAGTACTTTAGAAAGTTAGCATTTTAGCTTAACTACAGTGATCATGAGTGCAAGGAAGAAATATGTTCTGATATTGGGAAGAAGACACTATGATTGAAAATATAGCAAAGTCTTGGATTAAGCATGGATTAAGTCTGGAATTGTGAGGCTGATTCATTTTTCTGAATAGTCCATAGGTAACAAAAGGTAATCAGATGATTATGAATGGAATTCTTCTCTAAACAAAGGATTCTCTGAATGAGATATCATTTCATGCCAATTAGAATGGTGATCATTGAAAAGTCAGGAAATAAGAGATGCTGGAGAGAATGTGGAGAAATAGGAATACTTTTACACTGTTGGTGGGAGTGTAAATTAGTTCAACCATTGTGGAAGATAGTATGTGATTCCTCAAGGATCTAGAACTTGAAATACCATTTGACCCAGCAATCCCATTGCTAGGTATATATACCAAAACAATTATAAATCATTCTACTATAAAGACACATGTACACAGGTTTATTGTGGCACTGTTCACAATAGCAAAGACTTGGAACTGACCCAAATGCCCATCTATGATAGACTGGATAAAGAAAACATGGCACATATACACCATGGAATACTATGCAGCCATAAAAAGGATGAGCTTATGTCCTTTGCAGGGACATGGATGAAGCTGGAACAAATTGAAACAAGAACAGTAAATCAAACACCACATGTTCTCACTCATAAGTGGGAGTTGAACAATGAGAACATGTGAACACATGGAGGGGAACATCACACACTGGGGCCTGTCGAGGGTTGGGAGGTAGGGGAGAGATAGCATTAAGAGAAATATCTAATGTAGATGACGGGTTGATGGGTGCAGCAGTGCAGCAAACCACCATGGCACATGTATACCAATGTAACAAACTTGCACATTCTGAACATGTACCCCAGAACTTAAAATATGCTAAAATATAAATAAATAAATTGTTTCATTAAAAAAAAGATTCTCTGGTGAGTTATAATCCTATTAACCCCTATGTAGAACCACGAACTTTCCTTTGCATTTAGATCCCTAGAATAAAGTTATGATACAAATTTCTGTGACCATAATTAAGTAATCTAAGCTCTCCAAGTCTCAGTGTCCTAATCTTTAAACTAGAAATAATAGAACATATATCATTGGAAGAAAATATCCCATGGGTCTTTTGTATTTCTGCATATGTTACAACATGAATAAAAGTCCTGACAATATACTATTTCAGACTATCTTTTCAAGAATGTTTACATAGCAAACAATCTTGGAAAACAGAGATAGTGCCAGAGTAGAAACACTACCTTTTGCTGTCCATAATCATAGTAATAATATCTCCCTCCAGGGCAAAAATTTGGCTGGTTTCCTTATACAGCCCCTTTAAAACATTGGAGTACTTAAACGAGATTCTTCTCCTTCTTCAACCCAGGAGTTGCCTGGCCCTCACTGCATTGCCCTGGAGGAATTTGGACTTTGGCAACTTGCTCAAATGCTGATTTTCTGGCTTCTGCTATTTCCAGAATAAGCAGTTCTTTGTCTCTGACCCAAGAGTCTTATAACTTCTTGTAACCTTGACTCTGTATCACATTAACCTGTTAGTTAGCAAGTAGAGTAAAATCTCAAATTCTTCACAGTTCTAGAGATGCATTTCATGTGGCTGTTGTGAGAATCAAATTATATAATCTATTTATAACCCTTAGCCCTATGCTTGGGCAAAGAAGCATTCAAAACTTTTAGCAATAATATTATTAATTATTACTCAAACCACAGTTGAATAACTTGTTCTATAAATTCATCACTAAGCTTCACCTTTCAAAGGCTGTAATCAATTATAGATTTATAGGATCACATAGTTTAGCTTTTTATTTTCACTTACAATTGAATTAAATATAATGAATATTCAAATGGATTAAAAAGTTTTACTTTTAATATGCTTAATACTTCCATCATTGTAGCACTTTCAATTTTCAAAAGGAAAGATATTACAACATTAAAAAGATAATTGCACAAACACTGCCACACAGAGCAATGGTGCTGACTCCACAGACTCATAGAGTGCACAAGCTGTGAGGCCATGGCGGCCTCCACCTCAATTTCAAAGGATGTTGTGAACACCCTGGGGGCCCAGGCAGAAACCTGCTACAAAGGTGGAGCCACCAGACTTCAATGCTTGGTGGAGCCACAGGAGTGGGACCACCCCTAAGACCTCAGAGCTACCAGTATGGGGCCCCAGCTTAGGAATGATGCCAGCACAAGAGGACTCAACAGTCCATGAAAGCACAAACATAGGAGTTAGGCTGCCTGTGGCTTTGAGGGTCCAAACCCCACCCCTGGTGTACTCAGAAGGCAAAAGAAGGGGTCAAAAAAGATTATTCTCCAGCTTTAAGATTTTATTTTGTTGAGTTTTTGGACTTATGTGGGAGCAGATAACCCTCTTTTCTTGCCTATTTCTTCCTTTTGGAATGGAAATATCTGTGTCTTTCCTATTCTCATATTTCAGAAGTAAATAACTTGTTTGATTTCAAAGGCCCATGGCTAGAGAGCAATTTGCCATAGGATGAATCATGCCTTGAGTCCCATCCACATGATGTATAGATAAAACCTGGGACTTCTGAGCTGATGCTGACACCAGTTAAGACTTTGGGGCTATTGGGATGGAATGAATGTAGTTTAAATATGAGGAGAACATAAATTTGGAGGGCCAGGAGATGAATGCTATGGTTTGAGTGTGTCTTCCAAAGCATGTGTTAGAAATGTGTATCTCCAATGCAACAGCCTTGGGAAGTGGGGCTTACTGAGAGGAGATTAGACCATGAGGATTCTGTCCCCACGAATGAGTTAATGTTGTCACACAGGAGTGGGTTCATATCATGGGAATGAGTTCCTTATAAATGAATGAGTTTAGACCCCTTTTGTCTCTCTCTCTCTCTCCCTCTCTTGCCCTTTCGCCTTCTACCATCAGCTGACACCACAGAAGACGCTTGAAAGTTGCCGACCTCTCAGTTTTGGACTTCCCGGCCTCTTAAACTGAGCTAATAAATTTCTGTTTATTATAAATGACCCAGTGTCAGGTATCCTGTTACAGCAACACTGAATGGACTAAGACGGCAGTCAAGCTAGAATTAGCATATAAAAACAAACATGCAAACAGCATTAAAAATAAGATTAATTACTGATCCCAATTTTCGGATCCTCATTAGTAAAATATCCATAGATAAAGTCCTTTTTTTGCGGTTTAGGCCATATATAAATATCTACCAGGTAAGTAAAATAGAAATTCATATTTTTGTCTAGTATCCAAAGCAGCAAGATAGATTCAGGTATGCCTAATGTATGTGGGTGTGCATTTGGGATAAAAACATACATTGTTTGTGAGGATGAGAGAATTTTGTTGCAGTGAAGATTGCCTATACACTATCAAAAAGAAAAAAGTTCTAGAGAATTTTTCACACATTGTTTTATTTGACAATGTAGAAATAGACCCCAAATATAGAGTCAGCTAACTACTAATTAAGAACCAAGAAATATATTTCACAGTATTTTTTATTACTATAAAGTTAACACTGGGAGTTTAAAAAATAACTAGAAAGGCATGCATTGGATTTAAATAAAAGAACCATAAACTTGGGAATATAAATGTATGACAAACCATTTAAACATTCTTAAAGCAAAATAAATTCACAATCTATAGCACTAAAATATTATAAAGCCTTTCTGTAGTGTATCTTTGAATTAAATAGAATGTTTTCCTCTGTTTTAACGTGTGTTATTGTTAGATAGGAATAATTGCTATTGAAAAGATAGTTGGGACCAGGCACCGTGGCCCATGCCTGTAATTGCAACACTTTGGGAGGCTGAAGCGGATGGATTGCTTGAGCTAAGGAGTTTCAGACCAGTCTGGGCAACATGGTGAAAGAACACCTCTATAAAAAATACAAAAATTAGCCAGGCATTGTGGTGCATGCCTGTTGTCCCTGCTACTCGGGAGGCTGAGGTGAGAGGATTGCTTGAGCCCAGGAGGTGGAGGTTGCAGTGAGCCATGATCACACCACTGCACTCCAGCCTAGGCGACAAAGTAAGACCTTATCTCAAAAAAAAAAAAAAAAAGATAATTGGATAGTTGGTTATAGTCACAAATTCCCAAGTCCCAAGTAGAGGGGGCACACCATACCATGTGGGTTCACACAAAGAAGGATCAGTGTCAGGAGATAGAGAAAGCTGAGAAAAAAAAAAGTGGGAAAGAGCCTTTATTGTGGTTTCTTTGAGGAAAAATAGTGTGAGGCAGGGTAAGCGGGTTTAGGGTTGACTGGTGTGAATAAATTAAGTAGGCTCTGGGGCACAGGGGCTGTCCCCAGTTGTATGATACCTGACTGCTATAGCTGGAATGTATTCCCTCTAAAATTAAGGTGTTGCCACTGTGGTAGTACTAAGAGGTGGAGCCTTTATAAGGTGATTAGGTCATTAGGATGGAACCTTTGTGAATATAGGTGTGCTTATACAAGTGCATGAGGGCGGGAGTTCATCTCTCTTGCTCTTGAAGCTTTCACCACTTGAGAACACAGAATTTGTCCCTTCTGGAGAATGAACCAATCTTGAAGCATCATGAAAGCAGAGACTGGAACCTCCCCAGAAAACTGAACCTGCTGGCACTTTGATCTTGGACTTTGCAGCCTCCAGAATTTTGAGAAGTAAATTTCTGTCCTTTATAAATTACCCAGACTCAGCCAGGCATAGTGGCTCACACCTGTAACCTCAGAACTTTCGCTTGAGACCCCATCTCTCTTATTAAAATGTTTTGTAAAAGAAAACACAATCATTTGTAAGTTTCCCAGTCTCAGGTATTGAGCAGCACAATTTGACTAAGATACTAGCCCTAGGGTGATTTGGATAGGGAAATAGCAGCTCTGAGTGTGAGAGCCTGACAGAGTTAGGGGTTGGGAGTATACCCTCTGGATCAAATAAAAGACACTCTTGCATGTGAGCCCTTCCATATCTCTAGGAATTGCCTAGCCTGGGAGGGGCAATCTTTCCATGGTCAGCAAGACCTCACCATATGACAGCACCATAAATATATAGTTAATACACACTTCTCATAACAAGAAAGTTATGAGGCTTTATGAATCTTTTATTAATATTTTGGTGATACTTACAGTGGAATAGTGTAACAGCCTTGTATTGGTCAAGGTTACATCAGAGAAACAACAAAAAAGTAGGAACTATCAGATAGATAGATAGATAGATAGATAGATAGATAGATAGATAGATGATTGATAGATAATAAATTGATGATAGATTGATAGATAATTGATAGATAATAGATTGAAGATAGGTAGATAGAAGATAGGTAAATAGGTATAAATAAATCAATCTATATAGATGAAGCAGGGAGACAAAGAGATTAATTTATTATAAGGAATTGTGATTTTAATTGTAGAGACTATCTAGGCAAATCCAAAATCATCCTAGGATTGTGTGTAGGAGTCTGTGGAACAAACCATCAGGAAGCCCAGCCAGAAACTCACCAGCAGTTCATAGACAGAATGTCTTCTTCCTCAGAAAAACCTTAGATTCCTTCTTAAGACCTTTCAACTGATTGTATCAGTTTTATTCAGAATAATCTCCTTTACATAAAGTCAACTTATTCTAGATGTTAATTATATCCACAAAATACTGTCAAAGCAATGCTTAGATTCGTGTTTGATTGAGTAAGTACTATAATCTTGTCACAATAACAATAAAACTGATGATCATAGACCTCGTCATTTGGGAAAAATACTATTTTGGTTTTGATCTCTTTCTTATGTGTGTTATCCAAACAAATGATTGGGTAAGAAGTGAGAAAAAGTTGAATAAAGATAAAATTCAGTTTATTAATTTTTTTATAACAAGGATTCTGTAGAATTATTCTCCTAAATAATTATCTAACCCAATTAATGAGGTGAATTTAGGGACAGAAATAAATGTCACCAATTAGGATACAAACTTTTATAATAAACCCCTTTTCTTCAAATTAGTAACAAACAAGTAATCAATAAATGCTGAATGAGTAAATAATTATAAAAATGGACTATATATACTATTTAATAAATGTTTCTCTTCACTTTTCAACCTTCTACATGTATGAATTTTATTTTTTCAATGCAGCAAATTATTTGGTTAATTAGAGGGAAATGTATTACTAGAGTTAAATGTTATTAATACAGGTGTCTTTCAGTAAGTTAATGCATCATAAAACAAATACAATAAATAATATAGAGTATAATATCTGATGAAAAATAAAGCTCATTATCAAACTGAAGGTTTATTTCATGTCAACAGAAAATTTCCCTAACAGGTGCTGTAACATTTTTCAATTAAAAATGTTTAAAATGAAGGAAGTAAGAAATTTTACATTTCTAATATGTAAATACTTCCAAGCTTTTATTAATATATACTCACATAGCAAACATACCTCCCATTTGGTTTGTTGCTCACACAGAGAAAAATTTTAACCCTTTTATTCAAAGTAACATAAAATTATCTCACCACTGTTTCTTACTGAAGTAGACAATTACATTGCTATTACCCTCCTTTGCACTACTTTAGTTTTCAAGTAAGAAAAATGTATTGATGTAGAGATCATTAAAATATGTTATAAAATAATAATAGCAAAGATAATTCTAAAATTCAAATAAAAATTATCAAAATGTTATCATATATTTTATTTCAAGGAATACATATACCTTCTACCAGAAGTCTTCAATCCCCAGGTCACAGATTGTAACAGTTTGGTGAACCCTATTGTGAATTAACCGCACATGCAAGGAATCTAGGTTGCATGCTCCTTATAAGAATCTAATGCCTAATGATCTGAAGTGACGCAGTTTCATCCTGAAACCATTTCCCCGCACCCTACAACCCCCCCACCTCAATCTATGGAAAAATTGTCTTCCATGAGACTGGTCCCTGGTGCCAAAAAGGTTGGGGTCCACTGTTCTAGAGTATAATAATGATCTAATAGTACTCATATTTGTGGAGTTCTTTAAAAAACTACAACTCAAAATTCAACAAGGGTTTCAAAAACAAGGTACCTATAAAGTGGGAAAATTCAGCTCATTAAGAAAGATTTATCGGTTCTATATGTATATATGAACTCATGTTTAATGCCCCCCGAATAATAAGCTACTGTTTATATAACACTGTTCATCTTTAGAGCGCTTTGCTAAAATTATCTAATTAATAGGCATAGAAAAATCCTGCTGTGTCCTCCAAGGCTGTCAGTGTCATATCTACTATTTGAAGTCTAATTAAATTCAAAATAGATTTGTTTCTTCTCCATAAGAATTTTGCAGCAATTAATTAAACACTATAAAAATGTAAGAGGTATATTATTTGAATAATTCTAATTTCCATGAAATTCTCTATCAATGGATATTACACCTCTCAATGATCTGTTCTGAATATCAAATGAATCACATTATTGAAGGCAAATCATTCATTTTATTCCTTTTCTTTCTTTTTTCTTTTTTAAAGAATCTACTCAAGTTTCTGTAGGTTTCCTTGTTTCTTTGTTTTGAATTGTTCAATATCTCTCTAAGCTCTTGTTTTCTTAAGTCAACAATCTGATACAAGTAGATTATAACCAGAAAATGTCTGACTCAGAGAGATAGCAAAACTGTCTAGCAAAATATTAAGGAACTCCAGTATAAAGTGCAGCTGCACTTACTCATTGACTTAAATTAAGGACTTAGAAAAACGGAAAGGAGCTATAAGTAGGAAGACAAATTTGGAGCTTTCAAAATGCCTTTTCTCATATTTATGATCACTAGTGAAACTTTTATGTTTTTTCTGTAATTACTGGACATTTGCAATATGTATTTATAATGGCCAAAGGCATTGTAGGAAAAAAAATGGAAGCTTTTAATAATCAAGAAAGCGAGACTAGACAAAATAATCAAAATTAAAAATCAGCAAATAAATCATTATCAAATAGGTCTTCAGTGTTACATACATCAAAGGAAAACATCTTTGCAGATCAAGGAGCTTATAAAGGGCTTACTCTTCCCTTAGAAAAGTTTACCAATGGCCGGGCACAGTGGCTCACACCTGTAATCCCAACACTTTGGGAGGCTGAGGCAGGTGGATCACAAGGTCAGGCGTTGGAGACCAGACTGGCCAGCATAGTAAAAGCCGGTCTCTACTAAAAATACAAAAAAAATAGATAGGCATGGTGGTGGGTGCCTCTAATCTCAGCTACTCAGGAAGCTGAGGCAGGAGAATTACTTGAACCTGGGAGGCAGAGGTTGCAGTGATCGGAGATCACACCACTGCACTCTAGCCCGGGTGACAGTATGCAGCATGAGACGCCGTCCCAAAAAAAAAAAAAAGTTTACTAACGACTATGTAGTGAAGTAGTCAGTGGTGTGTTATCTGTGCAAATGTGTATTCCCAGAGAAATGAAGGAGGGACCCTGGAATAATTCTGCTATTTATTCCACAGAAATATTGCTACTTCTGGCCTCATTAGTACTTTAGCTAGGAGAAGCATTAGATAATATTTAGCATACTTATTCTGGCTTAAATAAGAAAAATCTAAATCATATCCTCTACACAGGCCTCTCCAAGCACCTGCCCTCATTCATCCCTACTCATCAGGCTTTTCAACATTGATGTAGGGCAATTCCACATCAGAGCACAACTGACACTAGGAAGGATTTTTACTTGACTCCAATGTCAGTTTCCTGTCTAACTGGAATTCAGTTTTAAAGAATCCTGGAGATATTTTACTTTGGTGCCTTATTGAGACCCATATTTCTCTCTTTAAGGCAGGATTTGAAAAACGCAGTTTGGGGGTTTCCCTTTTTGGTGGAACTGTCCTGAGTGCTGAAGTGAATACCAAAGCTATATTGTAAAACATATGAATTGAAGGGGCATTATTTTATTTTATTTTATTTTTCTTTCCTTTTGTCAAACAGAATTATGTTTTAATTCTGACTATGCCAAATATTACCGTAGCATCCTAGAAAAGTTATTCAACATCTAAAAGCCTTTATGTCCTCGTGTGTCAAACAGAATAATAAAGGCTGGCTTGCAGTGATTTTGAAGATTAAAGGAAATGATAGAAACAAAGTGCTTATCACATTGCCTCACTCAGAATACATACTCACAAAAAACAGTAGTTGTTATTATTGTTGTCAGTGGTTGTGTTACTATGATGAGACCTGGGTACTTTTTTGTTTTACTATAGAGGACAATCTACTTTGAAATATAATATAACCAGTACAAAGATAACATTAATTAATAGATATAAATGTCTCAGACAATATATTTTGAGAGAACACAGATAGAAAAAAATACATCGTGATCCAAAAATGGTTATAAAGGGAATTAAGAGACAAACTGAATTTTGAAAGGGGAATGATATACTTATTTGGACAACCAGATAAGATGATAAGGGAAAAAGCAAGAGCAAAGTTTTGGAACAAGGAATAAATATTACACAACTAAAAGAAAGAAAATAAACGACCTCGATAGAATAAAAAATTAGGTTGCTATCTACCAAAAGGTAGAATTTGGATCCTTTTAAATATTAAATAAAAATTACTGATAACTTGAATGCCATGCTGTTGAGCAAGGACTTAATCCTGATGTCATAAGTGGTCATTTGAGATTTTTTTTTATCATAGGAACAATAGCATGCAATTGGCATTTTAGAAAGATAGTTTTAAATGCCATGTGTAGAATAAATTAAACATGAGAGGAAGTGAAGTCAGGAAAAACGGAATGAGTTGAAAAATATTTTAAAGAAGACGGAAGCTTTGGTAATAGAAAAGACCAGATACACAAGATATTTCAAAGGATAGATAAGTAGAAATTAGTGAATCGAATATCTGAGGATGTGAGTTCATTTTTATTGAGGCTTTTTCTTTTATACTTTTATTCATACAGTTCTTCTAACCCTTGCTTGATCTATCTCTTTGGAGAAGAAGGAGAATAATAAACAAACTCATCATTTATGTCTCAAGTCTATATCCACATCCTTGGCTCTCAAAATATAAAGGCCAAGTTTATAAATCAAGTGAGATAGAAAACATATTAGACTGTGTATTTCAATTTGAGTGGAATCAGTGACAAGATATAGTGGCTCTGTCATAGGCAGTTTTAAGAACAGAAGATATTAAAATAAAATCAGTTCACTGATCAACAACCATACTTAGTACAACAGATCCAGTGGCCTTCTAAACATGTAAGAACAACTAATGCCTTTAATATAATTCTTCCCAGATAAAAAGGCTCGAAATATATGAGCCAGTTTCTAATCCAGAGTGAACTTCAGTTTATAAATTTGTTGAAAACCAAACGTTTTGTTAGCAGCAAAACAATTTCTTCACACACAATTTTACATTAAAACTTATTAAAACAAGCAAAGCTGTTCTGGTGAAATCAGTGGGAGGTGGAAGGGGTCTTCAGAGTTCCAGAAGCACTGCTCTCTCCTCATAGCTGCAGGGTTTTGAAATCCCTAAGGAACAGTTTGAAAACCACTTCCTCAATAAGGCTCTAACATGAAATTGTGCTGTTGGCCAAATCAATTCTAGAGTTAAAACATGGCCTTGAACTCATTTTTTGAATACCCATTCAAGTTCAGTAGACTAATTTACCAAAAGTTTATTCATTAAAATGAAAACAAAAAACTTATTCACCCTCCCAATTTGAACTAGGTGCAAACAGTCATTTTAAATCATTGTTAAACCTACATTTGATTTAGGATCATATAACACACACACACACACACACACACACACACACACACACATATATATATATACACACATATATAATCATTACAATGGAGGTTAGGGTTTTAACAAAGAAATATAAATTTGGGGGAGACACAAACTCAATCCATAACAACAATCTTATATAACCTTTTCAGAAATCTCAGGGAGTAAACAATATTAGCATTTCCCCTTAAATAGACAAGGACTTGGAACTTAAAATTTAGAGAAAGAAACTAAAATGTATCCAAAATCATGTGAATAAAAAGGGACAAAGTCATGACTCACACAGGACTGCATTTTGAGTTCTGAAAGAGATGAAAAAAGGAGAAAGATGCAAAGAAAGGTACAATGCATAAATCATTAAAAAATCATAAATAGGACTTTATTAAAATTAAAAAATTTTGTAAAACCCAATGTTAAAAGAATGATAAGGAAAGCCAGAGCCTGGGAGAAATATTTACCAAAAACACCTCTGATAAAGACTTGTATCCAGAATACACAAAGAGCCCTTAAAACTAGGCAATATGAAAACATCACAATTAACACTGAGCAGACTATCTGAACAGAGACTTTATCAAAGAAAATAAACAGATGGCAAATAATCACATGACAAGATCCACAACATCATGCCATTAGGGAATTGCAAATGAACATAATGAGGTACCACTGTACACCTACTAGAATGGCTAAAATTCAAAACTGACAACACCAAATGCTAGAGAGGATGTGGAACAACAGGCACTCTCATTCATTGTTTCTGGGAGTGCAAAATGGTGGAGCCACTTTACAAGACAGTGTAACAGTTTTTTACAAAAATAAACATAGTCTTTCCATAAGCACAGTAATCACACTCCTTGGTGTTAAGCTTAAAATTTATGTCCGTACAAAAACTTGCAAACGGATGTTTATAGAAGATTTATTCAAAATTGTCAAAACTTGAAAGCAACCAAGATGTCCTTCAATAGGTGATGGATAAATAAACTGTCGTACATACATACAACTGTGTATAATTCAGCGATAAAAATAAATGAGCTCTCCAGCCTGATAAAATACAGAGGAATCTCAAGTACATATTGCTAAGCGATATAAGCCAGTCTGAAAAGTCTACATACTGTATAATTCCAACTATTTGACATTCTAGAAAAAGCAACACTATAGAGATTGTGAAAAGATTAGTGATTTCCAGGGGTTCTAGGGAAGAAACAGGAAGGGATGAATAAATGGAGCACACAGAATTTTGGGGGCAGTGAAATCATTCTATAGTGGTGAGTACAAAACATTATATATTTGTCAAACCTATATGATTAAAAATGTGAACCCAAGTGTAAACTATGTGTTTTAGTTAATAAAAAAGAAAACAAAAAGGAAAGTAGGATAAACAGGGAGAATATGAAGAAGTAAGAAAGAAAAGCTGGAACCAAGTCAAGAAGGTAATGGTAAGAATCCCCAAGATTGACCACATACATTTCTTGCATTAACACAGTGACTATCATTAGTTTGGTCAATTAACTATTATCACGTCATGATAATATTCTTTATGTTTTATCTTTTCAGTTAAAAAGTCTTCATACCAAGTCTTCTGCAAGCTAATCTTAACCCACCTCTGAATTAATCCCTAAATATATGATAGAACAGATTATATTTTGTTATAAAGACTTAACTTAGTGATCTCTCATTTAATTAACTTAATTAAATTTTCAGAAGTACTGATTTATCTATTGGCTTCCTTAAAAAAAAAAATGCACAGATAGACATAGGCATGCACTCACACACACAAACACACACACTTCACAAGAAAACAAGTCTTCCGATTTTTACTAGAAAACCCTGATTAAACCTGACAATAAAATCTCTAGAGAACTCTAAGAAAAAGTATGAAACTTCTAAAATTTTAGAATATAGAAATAAAATCAGGTGACAAGTCACTAATAATGACATGATTATCAGAAACAGGCTAAAAAATAAATTGAAAACTCAAATAGGAAAATATTGCATTCTGGGGAGCTTTCAAGAAAGCAACTAGCCCTTGAACTTAATTCTAGTTTAATGGGCCTCCAAATAATTGAAAAAACAATAAATGATGTAGGAGGACCAAGGATGAGAAGGAGAGGCATGATTCTGCATAACCTGTCTAGAGACTGGAGAAGGGGGAAGAGGGAGTTAAGAATGAAGGTGAAAGGATTAATATTCAGTGTTATTTTATTGCAAACACAGACAAGAAGATAATGAATGCTGGACCTGGCTCCTGAGATGCAGGTTACCTCCATCAAGGCGAAGGAGGCATGAATAATTAATAATCCACTTGAAAGTTCACAACCCCCATCTCCTCCCCAAGGTAGCCGTCAAGAGAGGCAACAGCCAGCTAATTGGAGGATTGCTTAGTACATCTCATGCAAATTGAAGATGCTCTGCCTCAAGGTTTTCTCTCCTTTGTCAGCTCAGGAAGCAGCTGGTTCTGTGAACTCGAGGAGAGAACATTTAGCCCCTTTCAACCACAAATCAGCCACCAGCCTTAGCTTCTTTAAAGGTTCAAACACCATAGGGGTCTGGCCATCAATCAGTGATTGTGTTTTTCACTCATCCCCGCTGTCGTTGGAAAGTTATTGTTGCTGGAGAATGAAGTCAAAACACAAAAGCACAGAGCTCAGTACATGCAGGAACCTAATTTATCTGTTCACCCATTCCATACCAAACAGCCATTGTCTTTCATTTTAAAAGCCAACTTTCTCATCTAATGAGCAATTGAATATCAGGCTGAGTGAACTCAATGATTTTATGTATTTAATTTTCAATTTTTTCTACCAAACTCATTATTACAGACTCAAACTTGGGTGTATGCAGAAAGTGTTTCAAGAATTTTTTTTTTAATGAAGACTCCTGGACTGCACCCCTAGAAGCTCTGATGAAGGATGTCTTAGGTGGGACCAAAGAAGCTGTATTAATACTAAAAAGAGATCAAGTGATTATGATGCAGGAAATTCTTGAGCTAGAATTTGAAAACCACCAAGGAACACACAATTGGCATTTACACATTTATCATCCATAGACTAAATGTATTCTCAGTTTTGAGTCTTAGTGATCAAATCAAAATGTGAATGTCTTATGTTTTGTACCTGAGGCACAAACTGAAACTCATACACACAAATAAACTCTTTGCTCATCTCAAGGTGGTGGCTTTATTTTTGTCTGCCCACTTTTTCTGCAAGAGTCCTCATGAAATGGCTTACAAATAAGTAAATAAATAGGTAAAAACTATCTTTATGGCAAATAGTCATCAAATGAAAGAGAAAATGTAGAGATGCATAACAGCTTTTTTGAAGAACAATCTAGGTTCTTCAACCTAGATAAACTCATTGAGCTTACTCCACAGGATTTGAAGATTCTCAGCTGTTGTTCAGCAATGACAGAACAAGCAACAAGGCAATTTGCATGTACATATACACATACACTCATGCACAGTCACATATATTCATGTTCTGCCATTCAAAGCAGAGTAACCAAAGGAATTTAAATCATTCTACCAAAAAGACACATGTACATGTATGTTCATTGCAGCATGATTCACAGTAGAAAAGATATGAAATCAACCTAGATACCTATCAATGGTAGTCTGGATAAAGCAAATGTGGTACATATGCACCTGGAATATTACACAGCCATGAAAAAATGAATCATGTTCTTTGAAGCAACATGGATGCAGCTGAAGGTCATAATCCTAAGCAAAGTAACTCAGGAACAGAAAACCAACTACCACATGTTCTCACTTATAAATGGGAGCTAAACATTCAGTAGGCATAGACACAAAGATGAGAACAGTAGACACTGGGGCTTATATGAGGGGGCAGTGAAAGAGGAGGGTACGGACTGAAAAACTACATATCAGGTACTATGCTCACCACCTGGGTAACTAAACCATTTGTACACCAAACCCCAGTGACATGCAATTTACCCATGTAACAAACTTGTACATGTACCCTATATCTAAAATAAAAGTTGAAAAAATAAAAATAAAAAAAAAGCAAGCAAGTTAGTCTCTTGGAAAATCTAAGTTTGTCACCTGCAAATAAGTTTATTTGACCAAATTTCCTTTGGTAAAAATATCTAAAATTTCATTCACCACAAACTTCACAGAACTTACTGTAGTTCCTGTGTTAGTGTTATTCTTTAACTTATTGTTGAAACATCAACTGCTGCTATTTCTTAGTTATCTCTAAATAATGGGGTGTGTGTGTGTGTGTGTGTGTCCAGATTTCGTATCAGTATTTAGCTATGGCATAAGTGAATGTTTTAACATCTATATTAGTTATGCTTCCAAAAGTAGACAATTGTTACACACAAAGTGGGTAATATAAGAAGAGTTTATTTTTAAAGTGAGGGCATTTATAAAGAAAATCATAATGAGCAGACAATGTACTAGGGTTAATAATTGTAAGTGAGCTGTCATCATTCTTAGGGCTGAAAGGGCCATAAGACAGAGGCAAAAGGCCTACTGAGCTGCAACCTTTGGTGGAGGTAGGCAACCAACCTGTAGCAACTCTGCAGAGAGGAAATTAGAGAGCTAAAGTTCCCACCTCATTTTCCTCCTTGCTCTCATTCCCTGCTAGTGCTTCCTATTGCCCGAAACAAATAAGGAGCCACAGGGCAAGAGAACCCTCTGATAAAGTTCACAAAGATCAGCTGGGGCAGAGAATATAGTGAAGAAGCACAGTGATTCTAGGGGGAATTTTTTAAATGGGGAAAAACTCACAGCACAGTTTTGTCATTTCTTTCGTAAAAATCAGTAAGAACCCAGCGTGAGACTTCTTTAAATTCCCACAGGTTTACAATCCTCCTGGTCACCTCTGAATTCAATATTCTATTTTGGTTTAATTCTGATGTTCATTTTGTCTTGGAAATGTCATTTTGTCATTGTTTCACATCACCTCAGACTTACAACTGGGCCGTTTTCCCATGATTTCTACAAACAACCACTGCATGAGGTCTGTGTGCACAGAACTAATGTTCTGTACTAAATGGCTGGGGAGACAGAAAGGCTTATACTACAATGACGCAACAAATGTTAGCGTTCCATTTTCTCCAAAGATTCTCAATCCTTCCCACCAATTTGAGCTCTAATTTCCTGCCATATTTTTGAATGCTTTTCCTATCTGCCATCTCGAGTCCTATATCCAGATCCATCTTTAAAAATAGTTGAAGAAATTTTAGAAATCACATAGTCCCCAGGCAGTGCTTCTCGTGGATGCATATGCATTTCACTTGTTTCTGTTTCCTTCCCCTTATCAGAGTATCCTGTAGTTTCTTTAATTGTCATCTCTCTGCTTCACTAGGCTCCAGGTATTTTTTTGAAGGCTGAGTCACAATCACAACTAGATATCCAGGGTCTACCATCATACTCTAATATAGTAGGCACTCAGCTAATGTTTAATAAATAAACATGTTATTCCAGGATTTGGCGTACTTCCCAGCAAACACACAAAAACCGTTCATCATGTACAGACATAAAACCTGAGACTCCGAGAAGAGAAATAAGATGCCTCAGGTCTACAAAACAAGAATCGAGATATATGATCTCTTCAGATTAATATTCCCCATAATAATCTGTAATTCTATCAGTTTACATATAAATGTATTAATGAGTTTCCTTGTCCTCCTCACTCTGCAATAAAACACCTCTACAATTTTTTTTCTTAACAAGTTATATTTAAGAGGAACAAATTAGGGGAAAGTTCTGCTGACAGAAAAAAACAAATCCCTACATGTTATTTTCATCAACATGTAAATTTGCTGCATTTGCAATAATAATATTATAAACCAAAACTTAATCTCTGTAATTGGTACTAAACCAGAAGAGAGAAAAGGAATCAATGCTTGGTGATAGGGATTTTGTCCCCAAAGGATCCTATTACACGTAATGTTTAGCCCAATACTCTTTCCTTTGTGTGAGGCAGCAAAGGAGCAATTCTTACAAATGGTATGTTTTCTTTTCCCAGTGAAAATTCAAGAAGAAAACTTTTTCAATATTTCAAAATATCTCAACGCAAATCTGTTAACTTTCTTTACAAGGTTTTCTTGTGGTGGGGGTGGATTCATCAGAGAATGTTGCTTATAACTTCATTATTACTGATCATTTTTTATGACTGATTAATCACTTCCTTGCCTAAAATGAGCTGGATATCTTCACTCAACTATTCACACCAACAAAGTGAAAACACAACATCATCTTACAGGAGTTTTGTGCCTTCAGGTTGGTCATACTACCAGGGATTCTATGGGAGCTACCAACTGTGGAAAGAGACCCTTCTCTGTGCTTCATTCTGCAAGCCCTTCCTTTCCACACTATATTCTAAAAACCCTTCCTCTGCCCCATTGCTTTGCATTATCTAGTTTATGTTATGACTCTTATAGACAAAATAAGAGAAATATTTTAATGAGAAAATCATTCCTGAAGTATATTTTGCAAATAGCTACATTTGCCTTGGTTTATGCTTGGCAGCATAAAAGTAGCCTTTAACTGCCTTTCTTGGCACTTCTTTTTATTGGTTGACTTTTTCTTCCTTTGATCTCATCTTGCATGTAAGAGCATGATTCAAATATATTAGGCCTATTATCAAATTTTATTAATCAGAATCTGCCATGGTGGAGGCAGGTAATCTGCACGTTTGAAAGGACCTCCAATAATTGTGACAACTAGCCAGGTTTGGAAACAGCCCCACTCAACCCCAAAATGCACCCATGTAACCACTAAAACTAATTGTGAAATAGTTATGTGCATGTGTTATTTATTTTTCTGGAGAGAGAATGACTTCCCTTTTTTAGATTCTGAAATGTACCTTCAAGAATGGGATGGCATATGGATTAAAATAACTCATATACTGAAAGATTTGGAATATTTTAGGAGCCCAATCTCTTTAATTTAAGCAAAAATAGAATCAACTTTCCTAAATTCTGTTCTCTGTTTACTATGAAACTTATTTTTCCAGAGTACATGGGTCTAAAGTTTTACCCTATGTCAAAAAGTAGTACTTCTAAAGGTATCTGTTAGCTTATACTCCTTTCTTCTCAATACGCTTGTCCAATATCATTTATTCCTTCTATGCCAGTATCTGCACTGGACCATATAACCCCTTCCATAGCCATCTATTTCTCAGCATTGACACCGCACAGCCATGCAGTTAACAGGCTGGTGCTGTCCAAGGTGCTGAGCAGGAGGCAAATGGCTCCATGCACCATCAACCCAGTGCTACGTCTACTCAGAGGAGGAGCCTCTTTCTAATTCACATAAAAGTGATGCATGTGCAAGCAGTAACCTTGCTTTTGCCTCCTCTTTATTCTTCCTACTGGGAGAATACCATATGCATATCCAAAGATAATGAGTCATATGTAACCTGTCCCCTTTCATCTGATAGCCTTTATCCTTCTCAGGTTTTTACAAAATGTAAAAATTTTGTGAGTTTATTTCTACTTTACTGCATTAATCACAATAAAGTCAAGTCAGAGTTGAGATAACAACAATACTAAATTTTTTCTACTCAGTAATCAGTAAATTCTATGATATGTTTTGACTTTTGATAAGTAACTTAAATTTTCATTTGATTCTACCTTTTCATCTCTAAAATTAGAGTAGACACCTCACACACAGGACAGTGGGGAGAATTTAAAAGATCATATACATGAAAATATTTTGTAAAACCCAATAAATAATACAAATATAAAGTGGCATTAATATTATCAATATGATTATGATAAAAATTTACTATTGGCAGAAGAGTGTTTAGAAACATGAGAATACAGTGAGAATAAGCCTCAATGAGGCTTACTGAGAAGGCAACAAGAAAGTGACAAGAAATTACAAACGTATGCACAATGTATTCTCATATTCCTAAGTACTAACCTCAAAGAGCTTATGACTCAGTGAAGGACTTAAGACAATCTATATAAATAATGTATCATAGATTATAGGGGCATAGTAAGTATCAATTGAGTCAAATAAACAGTCAGAACAAAAATCTAATCATTGGACTAATGCAGTCCAAGAAAATTCATGGAGGAGGCAGCAGCTAAGCTATATTTTAAGAGATGGTTAGGATTTAGGTAGAAAGAGTAGCGAGAAAGCCTGAGAAGTGTCACTTTTATTATGATACTTTTCCTTCCCCACCAAGTTTATCTGCTAAGTAACATTCCAAATGTTTAATAAACTCCTGATCCTCCCAGGCAAAGTCATTAGAAGCATAGCGTGATGATACTATCAATAATAGGCAGATCAGGATTAATAAGAGAAAGGCAATTAGAGAAAATGAAAAGTCACATTGAAACTGCCTTGGCTTAGAGCTCTCTTATTGTGTCAGAGTGTTGGTTGCTTTGTCATATCCACCTTGCTCACAGCAAGGGGTGTGTTGAAAAGTTTCTTCTAAAAAAAAATGAAGTTAATAAAAGGGATATTTTCTATGTGGATGTGTCCTGTTGGGCATGGACTAGAGAGATTTGTATCCAAATTTTTAGTCCTTTTTTAGAATTTTGCAGCTTAGAGAGGCTTTCCTCAGTGAACTATTCTGCAGGGCACAGGTTTCTCTTCCTATTTAGCATACAATTTATGCCTCAGGTCTGGGCATATTTATGAGGCCTAACTCCAGTGCTGGCCTGATAAACAACAAACTGTAGGCTCTCTATTAACAATCCTGCATAATTACAGTAGGCTTGTTATTATGATTATAATAAAGTATTTGGGCCAAAAATAAAATCAAACAGCTTTGCATTCATATGGGCATAGAGAATCATAAAGAATTAGAAAAATACCTGTTAATGAAAAGACTCCATATAACATAGTTTATATTCCAACATTTCTATATACCTCATATTTCTAGGAACATGTGATATGACAAGTACATTTTTTGATAAATCAATGATTATCCTTCAAAGGAAAGCAGGAAGGGAACACAAAAACACCATTATTCATCTTTACCTCAGTCTTTCTTGTTCTCCTTCTGATGATTCTCCTGTAATTGGTCATCTGGTGTGTCATGAGGCCTCCTGAAAGAATAATGATCAAAAATATTTGTTGAATGAATAAGTGAATAAACAAATATTTAAAACAGAGAGATAGTGAAAGCATTTAAACTTAAAGACACATAGTTATGAAATCACACTTTCCTTAGCATTGGTAATAGCAGCAGCAGCAGACCTAGCACTGATTGGGTGCTTACTATACGGCAGGCATGATGCTTTTATTTTTACACTGAGTAATGATTAATTACTATGATACCCTCTCTGCTGGGTTCTATTATTATGACTATTTTATAATAAGGAAACTGTGGTTCAGTAACTTGTCAAGGGTCACACAGCTCACAAATAGCCAGACTAGAATTCAAAACCAAGCCCATCTAATTCCAAAGTAGATCTCATAACCTCATACAGTTTCTCTTTCTTTTTTTTTTTACATTTCACAGATAGAAGATTTCTGGACATGGAGCAAAAAAGGACAGCAGAGGAAAGCATGGATAATTTGGAAGATGGGATAGAGATTGCAAAAAAATCCTCGTATAGAAACCTGAATTGTAAATTTAGGTAAATAAATGCATAAGACAAGCATATTATATTGAATGTGAAACAAACTACAACTTATGTGCGTATACTCTATGCAAGATGTTACCTAGTTAACTTCAATCTGATTTTGAATTATATTTTGCAAGCTTCTTCAGTTATGGTTGCCATCAGTAATAAGAATATCAACAATTCTTAACAAAGTCACAGGCTCTGCAGGGCATCTGCACTTTAATAGTGAAGTAAGAAGTGCTTGGAATTCATGGCTGTCCTGTTCCCAAGAACACATGGTGATATTACTTCGTAGCCTGAATTATCTTTACTCTTTATACGGTGGTAGGCACTAAGAGGAACGTTTATCATTTATCCTGATGTTATCCTGTTTATGCTTAGACTCTTCAGTCTAATCCTCTTATCCACTGCTTTCTTCCTTGCCCCACCCACTTACCTATCTACAAATAGCTGAACCAAGTATTTTTGAGTGAAAGGAAACTCCTCTAGAGTTCAACTGAATTAACTTGGAGCATTATCTAACCAATTGAGCCTCTGTTTCCTCCGCTATTAAGCAAAACACAGTGTAACAAATTAAAAAGGGGGATCCTATAAAAAATAATCTGTCCAACTGGCTTTACTCCGGTTTTGAGGAAATTGCATCAAATAATATAGAAGGTAATATAAAAATGTTAGCTGTTGTGTTGAGATAAAGTCACATGGGTGAAGGAAGATTTTCATTAACTACTTTTCCAAAAATTCTAGATTGGGTGACAAAACACTCCCAGTTTTTCCATTATCATAGGGCCCTATTTCATGTAGCTAAGCAACACCAAGTAGTGACTTAGCTCACTATGAGGTGATTTGATATAAACACCTGGAATAGTTCCTGAAGTCTCCTATGATGTTAAAATGCATTTTTCCCGTCTGACTCTTAATTTTATTTAAAAGTGTTTCTTTAAGTATCTGTGTACAGCACAGTTTTTCTATTATAGCTAAATTTACTACTTCTAAAAATTTCTAGTGACAGCAGATAAGAGAATAAGATAGGTACAGAGAAAGATTACTATTTAAGGATGGCAAGTTTTTAAAATAAAAAAATGTGTTTTTTATAAAAGATTTTTTTGTTTTCCCGTAAATCATTGTCAATTTTCTGCTTCTGTGCATTTTCTGAGTTTGTCAGTGTCATTACCAATATGAGGCAATTTTTGTCCTTGTCATTAACAAATATCTAATTATGAACCAAAATACTTACATGATTTTATGAACCCCATTTCAGAGATGAAGAATATTATGCTGAATCAGTATTTAAATACAGATTTGTCTTGCTCTGAAATCTGAACTCACTTCATTCTGCTATACTATGGCCAAAGCATAACATTGTATATGACAATGTACGAGGATATTTCTTATGAAATTATCAGTGTTCAGTGTTTGGTTAACTGTATAATTTTAAGTTTGTTATATTCTTGAGGACTGATATTTTTATTCTCCAGGGTTCAATTTTGGTTGGAGTATACTTCAGAAATTATAGTAAAAATGAGGGAAGGATGGTTATGTTTCAATAATCTGATTTACAAACCTTTGAGTTAAATGAAATACATTTATCATTGAATTTTCTTTTTCTACAATATATTAACATGCAAAACTGAAATATTGTCTTTTAAAGATGTGTTTGCCTACTGAGACTCTCACAGGTCTCTGAAATAATGAAATCTTGCCTCTGCCTGAAAGTATCTCTGTAGATAGAAAAGAGCAAAATGAAAAAAAAAATACTTTTTTCCATGAACAATATGTGTTTCATCAAAAGAACAAAGAAACAGAGCTCTAAATGCTGGATTTTCTCTGCTTCCCTGAGATGTTACAGATCTTCAGAGGATGACAGGTTGTGAGGTTTCCATTCTGAATTTTAACCTTGTGACATGTCCTTACCACACTACAGACATTTGGGGAGCACAGGCATGAGAAATTATGTTTATTGATTGCCCTCTATATGGAACACAGCTAAATATATATATATATATATATATATATATATATATATATATATACACACACACACATATATTCATATGTATATATGTGTGTATATATATCCTTGTGTGATACAAAATTTCTCATTTATTAAAAAATGTTAAAGTACATTTCTCCACCATAACTTGAAAAGAAGGAAAATATAACAATCCATTTATTATTACATCAATACATGATGAGATATGCAAGCCACTTCAAAGAAACTAAATGGATCCTATGCTGGCAAGACTTGTTTTTAGTTAGAAGGAAAGCATCCACATATCCCAAAGTGGGGTATAAGGATAGTCACCATATGAGAAAGAACAATCACAGAGATTAACTTTGCAGTGAATGTGCAGGCATGAACTAGGGAGAGGGGACCTTACCAAATAAGCACAGTGGTGGTCACATTGACAAGTCCTTCCCCAAACGGAAGGTGGATAATAGGATTCCAGCCAAAGCATCTCACATTGGCCAGTCTAAAAGACATGTCTCAGGGTGTCTCATCCTGTTGTCATTCAGCAAAGCATTAATCTAACTGCCCTTGTTCAGAGTCAGTGTTCTCCAAACTAGGTTCAGTTATGACTTATCTTTCCAGGTTTGCTGTTGGCTGGAGGAAAAGAAGGTGCTTGAGGAAATGTTAAAGATTCTCAACTTTGGGTTAGATTTTAGTTTTTAATTATAAATCAATATACTAGATTCTCGATTACAAACTATTTCCTAAGCCTGTCTGTCAATAGACAGAAAATGGACCGGTCACAATTTGACATGTCTTCAGCAGGAGAGTTCTACATCTCATTGGAAGTTGATGAATCCTCACTGTAATTTTACACATGAATCTCATGTCTTGACTCACATGAGTGGATCCCAAAAAGGGACATGATATCTGAGAGCTGGATTCTAAATCTGCAACCCGAAGGCCAAACCCTGAACCTTGTTGGTATTTGCTGAGAGTGTCCTGTGCCTGCTGTAACCAATGACCAGGAACTTGGTGGCTTAACACAACACACATCTAATCTCTTACAGTGTTGAAAGTCAGAGGTCCAAGTCAATTTCATTGGGCCAAAATCAAGATGCCTTCAGGCTCATGCTCCCTCTGGAGCTCTATGGAGGAACTGATTTCCTTGCCTCTTCCAGATTTTAGATCTGCATTTCTTGCATTTGTTGACTCTTGGCCCCTTCTTCCATCTCTGAAGCCAGCAGTGGAACATGTTAATTCAGTGGTCACTTTGCCTTCTTCTGTGTCACACTTTTCTCTGCCTGCCTCTTATAAGGATACTTGTTATAGCATTTAAGTGTCATCCAGATAATCCAATATAATCTTGCAATCTTGAGATCTATAACTTAATCTCATCTGCCACATCTTTTTTGACACATATAGCAAGAGTCACAGGTTCCAGGTATTAAGACTTGGGTATTTTTTAAGGCTTATTATTCAGACCACCACACCATTTTTTGAGGCCTCTCCAACTAAAATCTGCTGAATTTATCAAGGACTGAATGCATACCCCTTTCTGCATTTGTTTGGCACACCTTTCAATATTTTATTTGAAATTCTACAAGGATTAAGCATCAGCCAGGGTTCCAACAGAAAACAAGATTTGTCTCAGATGATTCGAAGCGTATGTAGTGGACAGGATTAAGAAAACAAACAATAGCTGGACATGGTGGTTCAAGCCAAATTAGTTCCAGCTTTTTGGCAGGCTGAGGTGGGTGAATCACTTTAGGCCAGGAGTTTGAGACCAGCCTGGCCAACATGGCAAAACCCCATCTCTACTAAAAATAGAAAAATAAGCCAGGCATGGTGGCATGCACTTAGGGTCACTGCTTCTCAGGGAAGCTAAGGCACAAGAATCACTTGAACTTGTGAACCAAGATTGCACCACTGCACTCCAGCCTGAGCAAAGCGAGGCCCTGTCTCAGGAAAAAAAAAAAAAGAGGGAGAAAGAAAATGAAACAAAAAATGAATATGAGACACCAAACCATCAGAACATCAGCAACAGTGAGAAACTTTTACCTGACTTTCTGGGGTTTTAGGGCAAGGAAAAAAAATGATGTCACTGGAGCCCAGTGAGAACGGCAACCATGGAGCAGGTTTCACTCAGCAAGAGATCTATCAGAACAGAACAAAGCTGCTGCTGTGGTTGCTAAAGTAGTGAGGGGAAACAGGTACAGTGGCCTGTGGCTGTAGCCAGTCCTGGCTACTCCTACTCAAGAGGCTGAGGTTGGAGAATCACTTGGGCCCAGGTGTTAGAGTCCAGCATGGGCAACATAGTGAGACCCCCCCAGCTCTTAAAAAAAAAAAATCCAGGTGCAATGGCTCACTCCTGTAATGCCAGCAGGCAGGTGGATCATCTGAGTTGGGAGTTCAAGACCACCTGGCCAAAATGGTGAAATCTTATCTCTACCAAAAATACAAAAATTAGCCAGGTGTGGTGGTGCACACCTGTAATCCCAGTCACTTGGGAGAGTGAGGCAGGAGGATCCTTTGAACTCAAAAGGCAGAAGCTACAGTGAGCCGAGTTCATGCCACTGCACTTCAGCCAGAGTGCCAAAAAAAAAAAAAAAAAAAAAGAAAGAGAGAAAAGGACAGAGTGAGAAAGAAACACATGAACACCTAGACTTCTCTCTCCCCCTACTGGTACCTCCATAGTCTAATCCCAATCTGAAGTCAGCCAGCAGGTGTGTCCAGCGTGTGCAATCACAGTGGACAGTGTACTAGTGCAGAGTACGACAGAGAAAGGTAGAAACTGGGTGCAGGCTTGGCAGGTGGGAGGGGTAATAGCTACCTTGCATATTATCCCAATATCACCTATAAAAAATGAGAATCCAACCAAAACAAAGTGATAAGTGGCTGACCCAAAGTTTGAAGCCATATCTGAGTCTTGAACATCTTTTTATTTCTCTCAAGGCTTTCTACTATAGCATTTAAAATTCAAACTTGCCTCATTGTATATATTTGCCTCTGAACTGTTTAACAACAATCAGATGATAAAGAATCATTCCTCATATTTATAACCATTCAATATACAAAATTTTGTTATCTCCTCCCTTATGATCTCAAACTGGTTTGAGTCTTCCTCTCACTATGCCTCTCCCCCAGTATTACTCCTCTGACTTGAAGAAAAAATTTATTGATTATATTCAATCATTCATCCTCATTGCAAACTCTGAATCAAGAATAATTCATTTCTCTATTTTTTATCTCCATGCCACATTCAAAATAGTTTAAGTCTCTTCTGTGATGGGTTTCCGTTTCTAAGGATGTTCTGCTTGCTCACCAGTGCCCACATTTAAATATTGATTTATACCCAGAGTCTACAAAGAGATTCACTATATTTGGTCTCTGCCTGATTTCCAGCTTTTAAATTTCTCCAGAAAATAAAAAGTATTTTAACCAACCACTGTCTCCTGTTTCGTCCAGACAGAGTTAATGCACTCAGCCTGACCTCCTTCGGAGCACTGCCTGCTGTCTTCTCGTCTAAACTGAAGCCACTTCATGGAATCATTTTCCCCCACCCTTTTACTGGCTGGCTCATCACTCCTATATCATCTCCCCGCTCATCACCATTTTAAAGAGTCTTCACTGAGTGTCACTACGTCTGCTGCTTGGGAAATTAGAGCCTTGCTCCAAATCTTATACACCATTTAAAAAAAGAAAAAAAAAACAAAATCTTTTCCCTTGTCTTTTTCCTGACATCGCCTTGCAGCCGGAAACTCTCCCAGAAGGGAAGGGGAGAGGAGCAATCAATAGTGTCTCTAAACAGAAGATGCCATTGGCAAGGAGGTAGCACTCAACCACTGCGGTGAACCACAGGCTTCTGATTAAGACACCCGCGCCAGCCTGATTGAGCTGCCTGTCCGCACTGCATGCAAACCAGCCACTTAACCCTCCCTCCCTCTGCTGCTTTATTCCCCTCACAGAAAATAGAGCACTCAAAGCGAAAAGTGGTGCTCGGGTCTGCAGAGAGCTTAAAAGGAATTACTAAGAGCTGAATATTCTCTCTGAATTCAGATTCTGCAATCAATTAGGAGAGATTTCATAGAAATGATTATCGGAAATGAAAACTCTACATTAGGTCACATTATCCAGGCTCTTTGTAGTCTTCCCCATTAAAGAAAGCTAGTTCCCAGTGGTCTGTTCAACTTAACTCAGTCCAGCTTTGCATAATTCTGGTGCATTCCCCACAATGAGGACATCTATGTCACAGTCAAAATTGCTTCACAGCAATTAACAGACAGCCAAATTTTGGAACATGAAGTTGGAAAATAGGTCTGGTGAATTTACTTAGGATCATCCCAAGGCATGAAATGTTGAGGCTAATTCCAGTTCTTGAGGCTTCAGGAATATATTAAATACATACATTGATATATAGTATGTAGTAAGCATGTAACATGTTACTACATACTATATACATAATACATAAATGTCAAAACAAAGTTTCAAAAGTTGTGGCAAGTTGTAAAAAGCTTGTAATATGTGAATAAGCTACTTACTGTGATGGCTGAATTTAGGTGTCTGCATAAAGGGATACCTAGATAGAGGAATTTTTGCCTAGATAGAGAGATACCTGTATGGGTGGAGAAACTGTTTCTGGGTGTGTCCCTGAAGGTGTTTTCTAGAGCAGATTGGCCTGCCAATTGTTGAACTGAGTGGGGAAAATCCACCCTCAATGTGGGTGGCCATCACCCAAACAGCTGGGAGGTTGGGTGGAACAAAAAGGTGAAAAAGTGGCTCACGCCTACAATCCCAGCACTTTAGGAAGCTGAGGTGGGAGGATCCCTTAAGCCTAGGAGTTTGAGACAAGCCTAGAAAACATAGCAAGACTCTTTCTTTACAAAAAATAAAACTAGCCAGGCATGGTGGCACATGACTGTAGTCCTAACCACTTGGGAAACTGAGATACAAGGATTGTTTGCACCCCGTCCAAGGCTGCAGTGATTCATTAGTATAGCCACTGCACTCCAGCATGGACAACAGAGTGAGATCTTGTTTCCAAAAAAAAAAAAGACGAAGGAAGGAAGGAAGGAAGAGAAGAAGGGAGGGAGGGAGGGAGGAAGAGAGCAAGGAAGAGAATAAAGGAGGAAGGGAGGGAGGAGGGAGGGAGGAAGGGAGGGAGGAGGGCGGGAGGACGGTAGGG
>CAUYLG010024177.1:0-44838 GCA_963573385.1 Cacajao melanocephalus
CAGTATGGCCATTTTCACAATATTGATGTTTCCTAACCATGAGCATAGACTATTTTGCCAACTGTTTGTGTCCTCTCTTATTTCCTTGAGCAGTGGTTTGTAGTTCTCCTTGAAGAGGTCCTTCACATCCCTTGTTAGTTGTATTTCTAGGTATTTTATTCTCTTTGTAGCAATTGTGAATGGGAATTCACTCATGATTTGGCTCACTCATGATTTGGTTTATCTGTTATTGGTGTATAGGAATGCTTGTGATTTTTGCACATTGATTTTGTATCCTGAGACTTTGCTGAAGTTGCTTATCAGCTTAAGGAGATTTTGGGCTGAGATGATGGATTTTTCTAAATATACAGTCATGTCATCTGCAAACAGGGACAATTTGATGTTCTCTCTTACTATTCAAATACGCTTTATTTCTTTCTCTTGCCTGATGGCCCTGGCCAGAACTTCCAATACTATGTTGAATAGGAGTGGTGCCAAACAATATGAAAAGAGGGAATCCTCTCTCACTCATTTTGTGAGACCCACATCATCCTGATACCAAAACCTGGCAGAGATGCAACTAAAAAAGAAAATTTCAGGCCAATATCCATGATGAACATTGATGCAAAAATCTTCAATAAAATACTGGCAAACTGAATCCAACAGCACATTAAAAAGCTTATCCATCATGATCAAGTAGGCTTCATCCCAGGGATGCACGGCTGGTTCAACGTCAGCAAATCTATAAATGTAATTTATCACATAAAAAGAACCAAAGACAAAAACCACATGATTATCTCAATAGATGCAGAGAAGGCCTTCAACGGAATTCATCAGCCCTTTATGCTAAAAACTCTCAATAAACTAGGTATCGATGGATTGTATCTCAAAATAATAAGAGCTATTTATGACAAATCCACAGCCAATATCATACTGAATTAGAAAAAGCTGGAAGCATTGCCTTTGAAAACTGGCACAAAATTGTTAATTTCCAATTTAATTTTATGGTAGTCACAAAATGAAGTCTGACATTTATTCTTTTATATTTGTTATTGTGATAATCTTGAACACTACAGACCAGGAAGAAGACTTAAACCTGTTTAAATAGTAAGTGCAGTGAAAATTCTCCTTTATAAAGGTTAATGTAATTTAGTTTCTGGTTCAACCCACAAAGAAACATCTAACTTTTCCCAAAAGAAATACTCTTTCCAGTGGTTTTTTACTTGCAGTCACTTCAGGGTGTGATTTATAGATGTGATACAGCAAGTTACAGGGAATAAGAGAAGGTACTTTAGCAACATGCAGCTTTGGTTTGAGTTTGATTCTGATACTATGATATTGGGCAAGTAATTTGAAATCTCAATGTTTGCTCTTTAATTTATCAATTTGGAGCTTACATATTTTTAAATACCATTCCCTACTGCTAGAGAAGAGCATTTGTTGATCTATGATTTGAAGTGTGCAGACAGATGATTACATTAGGTGAGAAGGTAGGCCTGTCTGCTGCTTGGTCATCTTTCCTAGTATGACATTATGGGGCTGTCGGAAGTCAAAATGGCTACTTTCCTAGACCAGGTACAAACTTTATGATAAAATTTGCTAGGAGAAAACTTAAAAAGGCAATTTTCTTGCCACACTGATATTCAAATGAATGATATGCAGGCTTCAACTTTTTCTCTCTTCCTCTAAGAAGATAGTAGGAAATGAGTGTGGTGATTTTTGTTTTCCACTACTTCTTGTCTAAAACACTAGAATTTGCAGTTTTTTAAGTCTCCCTTTCGGAGGCCATGAAATTAGCAATGTTCGTCCATGTATGAGGAAGTATCTTTATTGTCCATTAACTTTGGTTTTTGTCAGCATCTATTGTTATTTTGGGGATATGGATTCCCTAGCCCCTGATGGCACACAGACCTTTGAGTTCTGAGTCTGAAATGTTGGGTGTTTCGTGGGAAGCTGCGGAGCCTCCAGGACCTCCACAATTCACTGCTGTCCCTGTGAGACAGCCTGTTACATGTTGGTGTAGGCCAGGGAGCTCACAGCTGTGACACATCTGCCGATGTGTTCTCTCAGGATCTCCCAGAGTAGCTGCAGTGGGTGGAATAGTGCATATTGAAAATCTGAACACATATTATATATTTCTCAATCCCACCTGACTTAGGGAGCAAGGGTGAAGGCTGGCAGAATATGCTACTCCAAAATATACCACTTTGGCGTAAGGGTAACTTTGAGCTAAATGTGCTTGAAAAACAGCCAGTGCATGAAAGATGTCCCAATCTCCCTTTTTCTGAAAACAGGAGATAAAAACTCCCTTGTGAAAGTTTCCTCCTTATACCATGAGGAGGTAAGCATTCTTCAGTGGAGATTCATAGCTCAGATAATTTTGTACAAATAGACCTTGTCAAAATCATTCTTATTATCTTTTAGCTTCCCCACACAATTTAGCTACTCTTCCACAAATTGCCTCTCTGCTTTCAACCTAATATAATAGCACTTAGGTTTTGTCATTATTTTGGGTCTTCATTTCCTTATTGGGCCTCTGATGCCACATAAAATTTATATTAAATTTCTAAACTTTTCTCTGGTTAATCTTACTTGTGTCAATTTAATTAAGTTCTGCCTAAAACCCTGGGAGGGTAGAGGTAAAATTTTGCTTCCCTGACAAGCGTAAAGTGAGGAATTATTTTCTTTCTTTTTTTTATGAATAGCATTCTCCCGGGTTATGGGGCAAGGGAGCATATTTTTATATTTTTTTGATCTCACAAAAGCTTTATTTATAAAGTTTCTGTATTTTTGTGGTTGTTTCAAATAGTTGTTTTAAGCTTCTGTGGAGGTTTTGCTTATCTCTGCAGATTTAGCATCAGTAGGCATATATTAAGCTTGATAGAAACTTAAAAATAATGAGACCACAAATGTTTGAACTATTTTCCATCCCTTAATAATGCAATATATTTAGCAATATAGTAGCTGAGGTTCTCATAATCACTTTAGGTCTTCAATATTTCTGTGGAATATGGAGAGCAGAAATCAAGCAGTGTTCTTTAGATGAGGATTTATCTATGGCTTTTAAAGTAACTTTTAATTCTCAAGGAAATGTAACGGGAACAACAGAATTGTGAGACCCCTGAATGGAGGTCATGTTTGGGCAAATATATCTTCGTTTGTTAAATTGTGTACATGTTTACAGCAAGCCTGGCTTGCAGCAGCAGGCAGCGAATTCCTACTCTAACAAATGTTGCCTTTGCACAATCATTCTTAGCTTCCAAGTGAGCGGGAGGAAACTGCTTATTTTAAATTTGTTATTTAGCTTATTGTGACTAGATATATACCCAATTATAAATTTTTAAGTCTACGGATTATTAAATACAAAGTTTTGCCAATTTTCTTAGAAATGTGAAAAAATGAGAAATAGAGAAAGTAGTAAGCTATGAGAGATAGAATGGGGGAGGCAGAAGGAAAAAAGAAATGAGAGATTGTTCTCTGTAGTTAATGCATTTGTTTTAGAAGAAAATTTTGAAGAAGAGAAAAAAATGGCTTTCTTTAAGCACATGACAGGTGCTGAGATTTTATCTAATCTTAAAAATCATGACATATGTCATATGGTTGTCAGGAATCTGGTATAATATTAACTTTTATTTCATGACAGTGCTCTGCCCCTGCCGATTTTACATTTAACACAGAGTCCATTTCTTCATCTCGCCTTAAGGGCCAGTCAATTCAAGATTTATTGATTTGGTGTCAATCAAATATGGTTTGTCTTCTGAGTTTTTGCCTTACCTAAGTGTTGGCAGCCCTTGGAAGAGAGGATACTGTTAACCTTGGGAATGTGCATGAAGGCTTGGCAAGTGAGGGAGGTAAGGATTAGCTGACCAGTTTGGTTGGAACACTAGTGCCCATTGAGAAAGAGTTCTAGGTCATGGTGCTTAATCTATAGGCAGGGTGGCCAGAAAGAGATCCTCTAAAACTGCATATGCATCAGGAGATGAGAGAAGCAATGATTACAATCCTGGGAAAAATGTCAGAACATTTTTGTTTGTATGTGTGTGTGGGGGGAGGGGGTGGGGGGTGATATTGCCATCCTGGCATTTTGTAAAGAAAAAAGTGAATATGATATGTTTAACAGAATTAACAAACTCCTTGCTTTATGCTTTTCAAATGCTAATATTTGAAAAAATATATCAAATGGGAGGCTGTGAAAAATATAAAAGTTATATCAAAAATATCATTCAAATATACATTACTATCTACTAAGTGACATCTCTGCACTCTGCTGTTTGCTGTAACTTCAGTCCTCTTCTGTCTGAGACCGCTAAGGTCACTCAGAGTGGAATACTCTGGTGTGGCCATTCCAGGTGACCTTTGGTGTCTTCCTGTCATTTAGCAGTCCTGCATACAGTAGGCATTACTATTGCCTCTCTGGCTGCTCATGATAGAGGGTTCAATTTCAGCAATTTTGATTTCTTTCAAAGGCATCCCAGAGATACGGTCATGTCCCCAGTTTCTCCTTCCCTTTTCCTGTTGAGAAATCTGCTCGTGCCACAGGCTTTTCAAGCCAGGTCCACCTCGGCTGTTTGTATGATGATGAAGTGGGGTTGCAGGAAAGGATAACTAAAAGTGGGAGGAGGCAGGGAATTGTAGCAGCTCAGTGACAAAGAATAACACAAACAATTTGCAGTAGGATGTCAGGAGTGGTGGCTGGGCAGGAAGTGGAGCAGAAGAGAAGTCTATTGGAGACATGAAGATAAATGACCAGCTAAGCTGCTGACCAATGTCTCCAACATTTACATGACGACAACAGAAGCACTGGTGTTTGAATTGCTTTTTTTAAATAAATAGCTAGCTGAAAGGTTAAGGCCTTCAACCTTGGCTGCACATAGGGAAGCTTTAAAAATACTGAGTCTTGGGTCCCAAACCTCCAGAGATATTGTTTGACTTGGTCAGGATTAC
This sequence comes from Cacajao melanocephalus, assembly GCA_963573385.1. NCBI lineage: Eukaryota > Metazoa > Chordata > Mammalia > Primates > Pitheciidae > Cacajao > Cacajao melanocephalus. The sequence goes on from CAUYLG010024177.1 coordinate 4,924, forward strand.
TGCTCTATCATCAAAAGTTTAAAACACTTCCTGAGAAGTTCTCATATTCTGCCAAGGTTGAGAACTGTTAAGTGAATACCAGGATTCTATTATAATCAATAAATTATCTTTATTTTAACCAAAGAGAGAGAGATTCATCTTTAAGGGTTTTTTTGTTTGTTTGTTTTTGTTTTGTTTTATTTTGTCTGAGACAGAGTCTTGCCCTGTCACCCAGGCTGGAGTGCAATGGCATGATCTCAGCTCACTGCAACTTTGCCTCCTGGTTTCAAGCAATTATCCTGCCTCAGCCTCCCGAGTAGCTGGGATTACAGGCACCTGCCACCCACCTGGCTAATTTTTTTGTATCCTTAGTAGAGACGGGGTTTCACCATGTTGGCCAGGTGGTCTCAAACTCCTGACCTGGAGATCTGCCCGCATCAGCCTCCCATAGTGCTGGGATTACAGGCATGAACCACCATGCCTGGCCTTCAAGAGACATTTTTAAGGTACCAGACACAGTAGTGAATACTTATAATATTAACTTTTTTTCATTATCATAGTAACACTGTGAAGTGGGAATAATCAACCCCTTCAACAGGTGAAGGAAGTGGGGCTTACAGAGAAGTAATTTGCCCAGGGTGACACTGTAGAGGTGAAACTACAAATCATAGGTCTATGTGATATGTCTTTTTCCTTATCTCTCCTTTAAGGCCCAGTTGGGAATTATAGCTAGGTATCATGGATCACTTGATGACCTAATAATTTTCATGCTTGTATCTAGGAATAAAAAAAAATAAATTCTATATGTTCTAATTACTATAACCCCCAAGATTGCCTAAGATTAGGAGCCAACAAATTCTAACCCAGCATCTATTTTTTACACAACCTATGAAGAATGAATGTTTTTTCATATTTTTAAATATTGAAAAAATTAAGGAAGAATCTTTCATGACCTGTGAAAATGATGTAAAATTATAAATTTGGTGCAACCACAAATCAAGTCTTATTGAAACAGTCGGACTCATTTGTTTTTGTGTTGTCTATGGCTCCTTTCACATAATAGCAGGATTAATTTTGGCAGAGGCCATATGTCCAGCAAAACCTAAAATATTTACTATCTTGCCCTTTACAGAAAAAGTTTATTGACTTCTTCCCTATATGAAAACCTGATAGAGAAATATAAATGTAAAAAACTGATATATCCTGTAGAGAATTCCCTTTCACATTAAAAAATATTTAACAATACAAAACAATTTACAAGGTTGTTTTAAGGTATAAGCTTCCCCTGTGACTTGAAATGTTGGTATAAGAATCATTAGGTGATCACTGTTCTAGTCACTCCTTCTAAGAGATCAACTTTTTAAGATTCACATGTGAGTGAGATCATGCAGTATTTGTTTTTCTGTGTCTGGTTTATTTCACTTAACGTAATATCCTCTAGATTCATACATGTTGGAAACAACAGAATTTCATTTTTTATGGCTGATTACTATTCCATTAGGTATATATACCACATTTTCTTTCTTCATTCATCTATTATTGGACACTTAGGTTATGATTCCAAAAGTTATTATGTATCAGTTAGAAATTAAAATTAAAATTAGGTAACCCTGGGGGTCAGTGCTTAAAGAAATGTAAATCCGAAATACCACAAACTGATTATTCATAGGAAAATTCACTGATTGATCATAGGAAAATGTAAAACCTTTGCAGATGACATCACTAACAACTGAATATTTATTGTAGTAACTCCATTCATTTTTATTTTTACTTATAAATTAAGCAAATCACTGCATAGTTCTGTTTCTATTTTTGACATCATATAGCTTTTACCAAAATGTCTATTTTCTTAAAATATTGTTGTATACATTAATTATTTTCTGAAATGTATCAATTCAGTAATATGCTGTTTTTAATGTAGCAACTATACCAGAGTTTCTCAATATGTGTTCCTTCAAGCACATGCATGAGAATCACAGAGCATACTTGTTTTTAAATAGAGATTCCAGGGTTATAGACCAGACCAACTGATTCAGAATCTCTAACGGCAGGGTTCAAGGTTTCGTCTTTCAACAAGTTCACCAGGTAAATCTCAGGCACCTTGTAGACTGTGAATTTCATGCTACATCATGGGTGAGGATATTCACAACTATACTAGGGGCATAAATTTGGAGGAATAGGCAAGCGAAGTATAGAGACTCCAGCAGAGAAGTAGAGTTCTATCAGGTCTCTGTAGCCTCATGCTGTGTCATTGGAAGCTAATATGAAAACAATCTTGCTAATAAGAAGTAGAATCATTTAAGGGGGACAAAGAAATAATAGACATGAGGAAACTCATTAAAATAATGGGAACTAGGATGGAAGCTGCTAGTTTTCTTCTGCTTTATGAAAATATGGTTGCTCTTAAAGCCATCTGCCTTCTTGGCACCCCTTCTGCATTGTGGAAATGGCAAACTGTGCCAGGCATTTATATTTGCTCCTCCAGATTAAACTCCATCCCTCTCCTCCTTTTCCGTTAGCCACCTGGGGAGGCTGAACTATATTGACTGCAACGGGAGGCTCCTCTGCCCTCCTGCTTCTGGCGGGGTTTTCAATGGAGTGCCTCAGCAGAAAATGAGAGGGAGGGAGGAGAGTGGGACTCTCTAACTGTGAAGCCAACTCTATGTCATTAGACTGAAAGTCATTGCTCTGTTCAAGGTACCTTTTTCTACATAATGCTCCACTGTCAGGTTCTATTATACACTTTTGCCTTGTTCTTTTTGGTCTAAGGATGGTAATAGCTCTATGGTTGTTAACCCCAGGTTAATTACAATTTTTTTGTGTTTGTTTTCCTAGAAAGTGCTGACATGTTTATACATTTTAAACCATCCTTATGACATCTGTTTTCTGCTTGGACGCTACTGAAACAGGACCAAATGTTACATGTCAGCGTGCAAAAGGAAAGGAGGCATCATTTTCTCAGCGAACAAAGTTTTAGTTTATCAAATATGAGAAGCCCCTTATTGTCCTGGAACCCTCCGGTGTTCTTTTCCTCCTACTCAAGACTCTGTTCCCATGACTTGTTTGTCCAGCTAATTCCTAGTCATTTTTGAAGTTTTACTTTAAATGCCAATTTCTCAGAGATGCCTTCAGTGGCTCCTCCCACCTAAACCATTTCCTGTTATAATTTCTCATGGTATGCTTTCTGCTTCCTTTATTGTACTCATCCATATTATCAATAATTTTTAATACATTATCCCGGGGCTACCTATCACATCTGACTGTAATCTCTAGGAGGAGTCTGACAAAACCTTCCTTTTGCAGGTGCTTACTCAAATTTTGTTTAATATGTGAATGGATAAAATACAGGTATCTTAGAAAAGTTCACTAAGTTGGCTTTTTTTTCCCCGGGAAAAATTTTGAATATATGTGTATATATATAGATATATATCTATCTCAAGATGATATTTTAAGTGCTTCTATAAACACACATTTTTTTTTCATTTGACCAGTTACATTAATACTCACATGGACCTAAATGTCTCAGGTTAAAGGTAATTAACGCATTTGTCTCAAAGATGCTTGTTTGTTTTATGAGACAATTGCTGTAAGAGAGACTGCAAAAACCTATCGTTCAACAAACTGTCAATAATTTCTAAAGCAATAATAAGCCATAGGCAAGAACAATTGCATGGCAATTAAAGACTGGTGCTGGCTTGAACTCTAAATCCCATTTACATTTTTCCAATAAATTGAAAAAAGGTCAATGGGATCCCATCTTTCCCCTTTTCTTCTCTTCAAAGTATTTCTAATCATAGTTATTAGCAGACACCTACTTAAATCAAGACTTTCCTGTGCAGAATCAAAGTGCTACACAATTTTATGAGGTAAACTTGCCAAGATTGCCATTTTTTATTTGCTGCAATGAAAGCAACTTCTAGAAAGTTATCTTTCTGGAAGTTTTGTAACAGTTCCTAAATTGCTAGCCTTGATTAGAAGGAAAACAATTTAATTGCTCCAAATATTTGAAGGTAGAATAAATACTGAGAACTCTTTTAGATAATGCTCCATTTTTAAAATTCCAATTCCTCATAATGTGAATTTTGATTTCTTTATAGTCCAAGGCTTGAGGTTAGTTAAGATGCCCCTATAGATCTGTAAAAGGCATCAGGCTTCCTTTTGTTTGCATTCCTCATTTTATCAGTTCACATCCCCCACCCTGCTTTAGTTTTTCCCTGCATGGAGCTGAATGCCCAGGTCTCAAGGACTCATCTGTTTCTCTTCTTGAAGGACTGCAGTCAGTGCAGTTTCCTTCTTGCTAGCTGCCACCACAGGCTGAGAAATTATGCAGATAACTACGCTTCTCCAAGTCATCATAAGCCTAGAGACATCCTTCTGCATTGCACCAAATGCCACTGTAAAGAAAAAGAAAATCAGACTCTTCCTGCATTTCTGTATGGGCTGGTGTTCCTCCTTAGTGAGTGATTTCAGGGATCAAGAGAATATTATAGGCCCCATTTAAGAACAATTTCCCTGTGTGGGGTAGCACAAAATACACTGTTAATCATTTATATTTCAGTGTGAATAAGACTGCCAGATGATTTTGAAAGTAGATTTTTATAAGGAGTGAGTTGGTGTGGGGGGCGGTGCAGAGAAAACATGAGGACCTATGTGAAACCCAGAGCAGCAGAAAGGGGACATGGGGGCTCTCAACCTAAGCATTGTCTACTATCCCCTGGATACATCCCTTACTTCAGTTTAGTTTCAGCTAACATTATTTTACTTTGGCAAGTATTGAATGTGTTCCAAATAAAATAATATGCCATGAATTTTCTCTATGGTGATATTGAAAAAGCAGTTATCTCATTATTAACCATCTTTCAATGTGTATATGCATCTTATATAAAAATGCACAAGTTTTAGACTTGCCGTTATTCACATACACATATATTATATGCTATATATGTGTGTGTGTGTGTGTGTGTGTATATATATATATTTTTTTCCTTAACATGAATTAAAATAGTACATGGATTCAGCATTATACAAGGCAGTAGGATGTATAGGCCTGTAAGAACACAATAGTATGTGACTTTGTACCCTTACCTTTCAGGAAATGCAAACAAGTAACATTTATCCAGCACTTCAAAATTTGTACCTCCATCTAGTGGTAACTGATAGAAACAACATATTTGTAAGCCATTTGAGTTTGGAGCTATTGGGAGAAGATAAATTGACAGAGTTCTTGGTCAACCAGCACCTGTTGTTAATTCAGTAACATTTTGATATTGAATAGAAAATACACAGTGAAGGTAAACATGTAGTAGGCAAAAGGAACCCAAGGAATGCAACACAATGAATGGCTGCATAGGCTAAATTTATTCAGGATGGTTAAGCCAGGGTTTCCAGCAGTGCTTATATTGGGAAGATCACATAGGATGAAAAGATGGATGGTTTATTTTGAACATGAAGAGGATGGCCAGGGAATTACCGCCATGCGATCTTTTTGCTGAGAAAATCACCTAATGTCCAGCCTTCTCCATGGCTTTCCAGTGTTAGTGTCCTTGATGGCAAAGAATGTTTCAGAGAGGTGATCTGGGGATATGAAAAAATCTTTTGGTTTCCTTAAGTGTCTCATTTTAAATCCTAGTGAGTTGGAATCTCAATAAAATTATATCTCAAACTGATATAGAAGAAAAGGATATCTGCTTATAGAGTCTGGGGCTGCCAAGGATTAACTCTTAGTTAAGAGAGCAATATATTTAAAATGTATTTTTCTGTCACCAATTTTCCCAGAGGTCTTTTCACATGACTTCTTCCAGGATAAGGTAGAAAAAGGTTTTGAGATAGATTATCTGGGGTGATTTTTTTTTAATCATAAAAAGACAAATTTTTCTTTATTTTAATCTTTTTTGTGTGACACAAGAAAGGATTGCTTAGATTGATTACATTTCATAGAACTTCCATTCCACTATGGATGAGAAAATCTAGTAGCACTAATAAACTTGACAATCAAAACATTTATAGAGTCACATAACTTATACAAAGCTCATGCTGTTTGACATTGCAGACGCCGCCACTGTTTGGAGCTGCATGCCACCAGCTATGGTCAATCCCGCCATGTTTGACACTGTGGCCTATGGTGAGTCCTTAGTCCTTGTCTCCTTTGAGCTGTTGGCAAAGTTTCAAAGAATGCAGAAAACTTTTGTGCTCTGAACACTGGAGAGAAAACCTTTGCTTGTAAGTGTTCCTGCTTTCACAATAATCACATGGCAATAATTATTACAGGATTTCTCTGCCAGGGTGGATATTTCACACATCATAATGACATTGGCAGCAAGTCACTCTATCAGGGGAAATTTGATGGTGAGAACTTTTTCCTGAGCATGCAGGTCCTGGAATCTTGTCCATGGAGAATTGCAGACCCAACACAAATGCCTAGTTTTTCATTGCACTGCCAAGATTGAGTGGTTGGATAGCAATCATGAGGTCTTTGGCAAGGTAAAAGAGCATGAATAGCATAGAAGCCACAGAGTGCTTTCAGTTCAGAAATGACAAGACTAGCAAGATTACCATTGCTGACTGTGGACAACTCTAATAACGCTGACTTGTGTTTTATGTTAACTATAGCGCCATATCTTCTGTAGCTGGCAATATCCTATAGTCTTTGTGCTTTTGCTGCAATTCTTTGGGTTACGTATCTTCCTTATTTTTTTTTTATATTTTGCTGCATTACAGAGTTAAGTCTATAATTATGAAATAACAACTAAATAATCAAAATTAAAAAAAAATAAAGCTCGTGCTATTTAGTATGAATTGCCTCAGTGTTGTTAAACTCTAAAAGACACTATAAGTGCTGTTTCTTAGGCATTGCCTGCACTGGCATAGTATAATCACCTGGAAAACCCTTGCCCAAAGAACTTACCTCTCATTCCATGGACAATTAGAAAGATTTTTATATTTTAATTTTATGTTTGAAATTCTGGCTCACGCCATAATATTTTGTTTCTTGACTTGATCTTATTTGGTCACTCACAATACAATAGTGATAATGAAAAAAGAGGGACAATACCTCAACTTTCTTTTAACTATTTATTTATTCACTCATTCATGTGCTCATTTATTTTGATTTTATTTCTATACCAAATGCAAAAGGTATAACAGCCCGTGTCATAATTAATGTTTAGCTTTGAGAACTTATTACCTTTCTTTTAGTTTTGGAAAGATTACTGTAAATGGTTATACTTCTTGCAGTCATAACTTACCTTCCCTGCAGAATTCTGCCAGCTATAGAAGCATCACATTTTTGCCAGCTCCTACCTGCCCAATTCTGTCCCTCTGAGGAAGATCTTGCTCTCTGCGGAAAGCACACTGCTAAGCCTGAGGGACAGCCCAGGGCAGTTGTTTGTGGTGTCTATAAAAGAGCTTAGACACTTAGGCTAGGGTGTCCACGTTGCATCTGAGAGGCCACCTACAATGTTGGACAGAGCCTGGGTAGAAAAAAAGAGTGGGTGAGCTGCAGGCCATTGGCCAGGGGCTGGTCAGCCACTTCTAGTGCTGTCAAGCTGAGAATCTTATGAAGACAGGAGGCTAGAACGTATCTTATTTGGCAGTCTAGTAGCTCTACTTATGTTAATTATTTAGATGTAGGTTACCTTGATTTCATTTGTTCTCTTGCCCGCAGTCCCACAAAAGTTTAGTATGTTTCTAATAGCGCCTTTCCAAGTGCTACCTCTGCTCTGCTCCCTGCTCTGCTGGGTCCCACTGTTTGTTAACTGCTTCCTAGGTCCCACTGATACTCTCCTCAGCGCTCTGTAGCTACTTCACCACGGATCAGACCCTTTACTGCTGCTGTTCTTAGTGGGTACTAGAACCCTCCTAGTAGAAAGGCACGCTTTGCTCCAGGTTTGTCTTTCATGTTATCAACTCTCAGAGGTGAATTCAAGCAGTGCTGCATGTGCCCTGGTATTTGGAAGAGATGTTGGGTAACATAGCTCTTTTCGTTTTACATACAAACTTCCCAGGACTCAGATATGAATCCAAGAAAGACAGATCCCCGAGAGAGAAAGAGAGAGAGAGAGAGATCCAAGTTAAGTAGTTTGTCTAAAGTCATAAGGAAATGTGACAGAACTAAGCTTGGATCCATGTTTTTGACTTCAAATCTACAACTCTGTATGTGATATTAGGCTGGCATTTATTTTTATTTTATTATCACTTAATTACTGCCTCTTGAATTAGTTGCTAATTGTTTTACTTGTTTTTATTTGCCTTGTCTATTAAGACTGTAAACATTTGAGGACAAAGTCAAACATTGCCAGTGGACTGTATCTCCCAAGGCACTAATGCTGAGAACATAATAAATGCTCAGAATAAATTTTTGGAAAGCATAACCTTTTCTTTGGGATAATAATCTGCTGTATCAGACAAAAAGGCTTCAGAGTGAAAGAAACCTATACTTAACATTCCTGCAACACCACTTTCTATTTGTGAGACTGTGGGCAAATTGCTTAATCTAAGACTGACTGTTTCTTCAGCTCTAAAATGGGCATAGTAGAAAAATGTACCTAATGGGAAGATTATAATAATTAAATAATATGACGTAGGTAACACACTGACAACAAAAGATGCTCTTAATAAATATGCCAGCTAGCACCATCATAATTTTCTAATCAAATTTCAGAAATCACAAGCCAGGTTGTATTTTGCCATTTTACTAAGAAGTCAATTTGCTTGACAAGCAGACAAGAACTCACTTTGGGACTGGGATATGTGTAATGCAATCAGTTGTTCCCATTAACTCCATGAATATTTTAATGATGTTTACAGCTCCAATGGATCTATTTCTTGGTTAAAATTAGTGGTAAAAACTCAGTAGATACCAAGAATATGCTACCTAGAGTCCTGTGGATCCTGAAGAATTCATGCATACTCTTTTCTGGAAGTGGTGATGCAGCACTAAGGTGGGCTCAGCTAGCATGAACAGGAGAACCATAGACCCAGCTTCTCCTCAGCCCACTCACTTTTATAGAGAAAACCTTCAGAAACACTTGTGGCATTATCTGCAGCCCTGGGTCAACCAACTTTCATTTCTTAGTAAACTCATTTCCACATTACAAAAAAATTAAACTGTGCTCCTCTCTTGTCTAAGAACTAATGCTCGTTTTCTTGTTTTAAGAGAGAAATTACAAAAGCTGTTTTTATTGTAAATGGAACTCACAGGGATCTATTTTACCATCTCATCAAAACTCTAGAAATTAACACTTACTTGGCATCTCAAAGTCTTAAGAAGAAGGCACTGTTTAAAAATAACATCCCTCATTTCTTATTTTTATATTGGTATTTTTTATATACATATATTATAGAATATTTCAGAATATGGAAAATAACACAGAAAATAAAAAGCACACACAATTACACCCTCAGCATCAATCATGGTTAAAGACTGATGTAGTTTTTGTTCTTTCTCTAAACACATGCAAACACACACACCTATACACCTAATATTTTTAACAATTTCCAACTTACTAAATATTGTTTTGCATCCCTTGCCTTTAGTCACTCAATTATAGAGTAGGCTTTTGATGTTACTATGTTTTCAAGAACAATCTCAAAAGATTAACGTAATATGTGTCATATTTATTAGCATTATTTCAGAGTTTTTTGAGGACCGAAACCTTGCCTAGTTTGCTTACTGTATACAGTTCGGTGCCAAATATCTGTGTTGAAAACTATAGTAGGCTCTTCTTCCCTTGCATGCCCCCTCATCATGTCTGCCTATCCCTACCAAAAGCAGAAGTCCTCATTTTTGATACAGGCTACCTGCCAGTTGAAGAAACCTATTTGAAGAATTGACTGTAGTTCAGCATCTGTCTTTCAGCTCCAGCTATAGATGGTTTATTGTGCAAAATAAAAGTCTTCAGTATTCAGCTGACAGAGAAAGTTGAAACCTCTTTGTTTGTTGACAGAAATAAAATGTGTCTTGTCATAGGTGTTGATATAACATATTAATCGCCCCTGCTGGGGAACATAGGCACCCTGGCGCGGTGTGCTATAAATATTGATGTGATCACCCCAAACTGGCAAAATGCCTGGGAAGCCATGAGAGGTTTAGATAAAGGATTTTCATAAAGGTGTGCTCAATTGCTTACCACCCTTCTTTCCCCACCCCCTACTTTGGAATCTACGTAACTCCAACTAAGTCTTCCCTGTTCAGTCCCCAGACTGGAAAACCATTCCAGGTGTTCTCTGGATATGGCTGAATCCTCTCCCCCTTCTCAAATGCAGCACCTAATCCTTTTATCTTTAACACTTTATATAGTCTTGACAGCACTCACAGCTTCCCCCAGCTGGCTGCCTATCTGGTAGAGTAAAAGGATGCCTGGCGTCAGCTGCTGGTGAGGAAGCAGCCAGGCCATTTTAGCTGCAGGGGCAGAACTTTATGCTGTGATGTTCTTTTCAATTCAGGGGACACTTTCCAGTAATCAAGTTGACAGCCTTTCTTAAAGTCACATGCCAGTCAGAAAATTGTTCTGTTTCTGAAGATTGAGCAAATGCTGATGCTCACAGTGGCAAAAGGCCAGTTCTCTTGTGGCAGATTTGTTGTTTCACTATTGTTTATCAATCTTCACCAACCACAAGACTGAAGGTCAAAGCAGAGTCTCATCATTTAATCAGAAGCATACATTACTTTAGTGGACCTTGTTGCAGATTATGTCTACAATTATATTCACATTTTTTATCCAAAAAATATTGAGAACCCAATACATGTCAGACACTGTTCTACAAGTATGTGGATACAGGAATGAGCAAGTGAAGAAGACGGATGAGGCCCCTGCTTTCAACATGTGTTCTGATTACAGCATCTCCAAATAAACAAATAAAGAACATATCAGTTATAAAGACTATTTGTAACACTAAAATAGAACAGAAGAGTGGGTGGTTACTATAGACTGGTGTCAGAAGTACTCTGAACTGTAAGTTTTTAAAAGTTTTCAGAAGATTACAGGTGAGAATTGTTCCAGGAAGCATGAATAGCTCACGCCAAGGTTTTAATGAAAATTTCATGCGAGAATGTTTTTGAGGAACAGGTGGAAGCCAAGTTTGGTTAATACCTTTGACTATTTTTAAATGTTAAATGATAGTAAAGGCAAAGCTGATTTAGCATATTTGGGAAGAGAATGAAAGAACCACAAAGAAATTGAGTGAATGTAATTCTTTGAGAATATTTTACAGAGAATAACTTTAAGCCCTTCCAACAAAGGTCTGGGAGACTAAGATTAAAAGCACATGACAAGATCACCTAGTCTCATCCAGGATGAGGATGTTTTTGGGTAAGATACTCTGTGATGGGTCGCCTGCAAGAGTTTCACCTCAGCAGGCTATCTGAGGATCCTAGTTTAGATGAAAACCCATTTTCCTTGGAAAGCAATGACAGTTCCTTTATTTTGTATTTGCTCTTGGTGCTTGGCATAAAAGTTAATAAATGTTGAGTATTCAGATTTTATAGATTACCCCAGTATGAAGAAATGTGAAAAATTTGATGCCCCACTTGGAAATCTAGAGTAACTGAAAATCTCTGTAGAATGGCTTGTCCTACTGGACACCATTTCTGATACTCTCAAGCACTTGGAGAGATAGCTGTCTATGGCAGAAAAAGACAGATGATTCAGAATATCACTTAACATTGACCTAAACCTTTGCTTTTGGATATTTGGAAATGAATACTCTATGAGGAATGTCAATGAATTGTAGTGACAAGACTAATTTAATTTGACTACCTTTTATAATCTCATAAATATAGTTTAATTACAGAAGAACTAAAGATGTTTTGTAATGTAGAGTAGAACATGCCTCAGATTATTATCTTAGGGACATATACATTTTTTAGAAAAAGGTCATATTGACTAAATTTATGTGACTTTATTTACATAGGGGAGATCTTGTTTGGACAAATTTAAGGGGTTGTTTTCTTCTGAACCTAATCTATCACATTCCCCCAAAATTTCTACAGGGAGTATGATGGTTAAATTGGTGAAAGTTCTTTTTTAGAAATGGTCTGGGAAATGCAATTATGTTTTTTTTTAGGTGGAAAAGTAGCTTAGGGAATTTTCTGTATTCAAGGTTTGATAATGACTGCTCAAAAAAAAGTTCTTATATTTAAATGACAATTGACAGCTTAAGAAAGACAGGTTGGATCCCTGGGCTGATCTTCAGAAGCTTAAAGTTAGAGATCAAATAATTCTAACTAAAAGCCATATTAAAGATCCTGGCTAATGTGGAAAATAGATTATACAGTCTGATCACAAGCTTTATTCAGAAATTGGATTTCATAGATATAATGTGAATTGCACAAAGCAATCTTTCCAATAGGGGAAGGACCTGACAGTACTCAAAGATTTCATTTGGAAGGGTTTCAAAATACTGGGTATTTTAGTTTATTTTAAGTGACAGATGAATGGAAGTAAGCTAAATATTTGACATCAGGAACTTTTCAAATACAATAAAATTATATTAAATTATTTAAAAATCTTTAAGAACTTTGGCAAAACTATAGAAACTTTAAAAATCATTCTTATTCTTTTCAACATTCACTGCTTTTGTTCTTGATTGGTGAGGCAGTAAACATTTGTGAATATGTCTGATCTTTGCTGAATTTTGAATGAAAAGTAAATAATAGGCATTTAGATACTTATTACCTCTTTTTTTTTTCTTAGACCTTCTGAGCCTTACAAAATAGAACTGTCAATTGAATTAATTTTTTTTATTGAATACTTTCTCGTGCAAAGGCCTGTACTTGAAGAAACATGACAAAATGAGTAAGACAAGGTCTCTGCCTTCCAGTTGTTTAATCTACTGACAGAGGAATCTTTCTATGGCCTGTTGGTTCTTACCATCCGGAATTTCTATATAACCTTAAATTTAACATGTGCAAGACTGAATTGAACAGCACTTTCTTTCTAATTCTTACCTTAATGTCAGTGATGCCTCAAGCTATCACCCAAGCCTGAAATACAGAAGTCATTCTTGAAGCATCGCTTCATCTATCCTTCATATGCAATCAATCAAGTTATTTTAAATCAATTTCTTCAATGTCTACAACCTGAGTTTTTATTCTCATGTCAGAGGTCATAGTTCCTATTGCTGAATTATTGCAATATTTTCTTAAATAACTTCTGGGCATATGTATATCAATATGAAGTTATCAATTATCTTTTCTTGAAAAGACTCTTTTATACTGAGGGTTTTATCTGTCTTAACTTTCTGTTGTTTATTTTAAAAATAATGATGATTATGGTGAAAATTTAAAAAGGAATACAAATAATACAAATTACTATAATTTATTGAATACTTATTATGTTTCATGTGGTGTTCCCAGGGCTTTAAGCATATTCTTTCAATTATTCTCATAATAACCCCATCAGGTAAATACTGTTAATATCTGCATTTTAGCACTAATCAAGCAGTATTTAAAGGTTTTTTACTTTTATATGTTAAAATATATTGCATTTTCATAAAAATAGATATTTTTCTTAGCTAAGTAAAATATTTGACTGATCTAGGCTATTTTTAATGAATTGATTGAATGTTTACTGAAATAAAAAGTTAGACAATCTCTTTGATAATAGTTTGCCTTTGATTGATTGATATTTTTATTTAAATAGGTCTGTCAATTATAAAGATACTGTGACGACAGTTTCTACAATGTTTTATTGAGCAGTCTGCCACATTGCACAAACGTTGAACTTCCTGTTTTTGTTCAGTAAATGAGACTTGAAGACTAGTTGATATGCTGTTATACAGATCAGGAGTCGTGAGGACTCAGTGAGTAAAAACCATATGAAAAGGAGAGGTCAGAAATTGCAAGCCCAAAAAGATAAAGTGACCAGAATTTGGTGTTAAAATAAAGTGTCCAAGAGAAATCTAGATTTGTAAGAATAGCTGGAGAAAGAGTGACTTTGCAATACTACAAAGGGATGACAATTCTGGCAGAGATCCCAGGTTGACTGATGCTTTAGATGTTTGATTCTAATAATATAGTAGTTTCATCTGTTTGCTAAATTTTTAAATGATGACTCTTCCTCTGGAGTAATTAATGCAAGTTTCTCCTAGTTCCGTCGTACTTTCTATATCATTTCTAGTCTCCATTTCACTATCATATCCATTAAAGGAAAGGCTCTTATAAAAGCAATTTAGACTAACATACTTTTTTTATGGGGCGTTTATATTTTAAATCTACTTTTTGATTACGAAATTGTATAAATAACAAACTAGTACAAACTTAGTGACTTGAAACAAGACAATTGAAAGTTTTTGTAGGTTAGAAGTCTGAGCGCAGTTTAGCTGGGTCCTCTGCTTAGGGTATGACAAGCTGCAATGAAGGTGTTGTCGGGGGCTGGGTTCTCATTTGGAGGCTCAACCAGGGAAAGATCCACTGCCCCCCTCACATAGTTGTTGGCAACATTCAGTTCCCTGTGATTTCATATTTCATGGCAGCTTGATTTTTCAAAGCCAGCAAGGTAACAGCAAGAGAATAGGGAAAGTCAGCTAGTAAGATCAAATTCTATACAGTGTAACATAATTACATGAATGAAGCCTATCACCGTTACCATATCCTATTGGTTAGAAGCAAAGCACAAGTACTCCCCACATTCAAGGGAAGGAAATTCACAAGGATATCAACAGCAGAAAGCAGAGAGCATAGGGCTGTGATCATTTTTAAATTAAATGAAATTTAAATTAATTTCTTAATATGTTTGAGGGAAGGTGTCTCACTCTGTTGCCCAGGATGTAGTGCAGTGATGTGATCGTAGTTCATGGTAATCTTGAACTCCAGGGCTCAAGTGACCCTGCTGCCTATGCCTCCTGAGTGGTTGTGGCTACAGATGCACACCACCATATTGACCTTAAAATCTGTTTTCCATGGGATTTTATGCAATTTTTTTTTCTTTTTCAAGTCTCCTCTCAAATCAACATATTAACTTTGGTTAATGATGATTTAATGTTACTTACTTTCTGTTATTATAATAACAGCAAAATATACCCTGCCATGAAATGTTTTTTTCTGTTTCCTCTTCTAATTCATGTATTAGTTCCAAGTATGGTAAAAATAAAACAACCATGATAATAGCAATCTGGTAAACCAGAGTCAAAAGTAGTAAAATCCAAGAAAATAAACAAACCACAAACAGAACAGAATAATAAAGATGTAAGGGTGTAAACCTAACACTATTTGTTCATGCTTTACTTGCTCAGACTGGCTCAGTGAATCCTACTGTTCTGGAAAATATGAGTTTAAAGGGTAAGCATTCCTATACACCAAAAATAGACAAACAGAGAGCCAAAGCATGAGTGAACTCCCATTTACAATTCCTACAAAGAGAATAAAATAACTAGGAATACAACTTAAAAGGGATATGAAGGACCTCTTCAAGAACTACAAACCACTGCTCAAGGAAATAAGAGAGGACACAAACAAATGGAAAAACATTCCATGTTCATAGATAGGAAGAATCAATATTGTGAAAATGGCCATACTGCCCAAAGTAATTTATAGATTCAGTGCTCTCTCCATCAAGCTCCCATTGACTTTCTTCACAGAATTAGAAAAAATTATTTTAAATTTTATATGGAACCAAAAAAAGAGCCCATATAGCCAAGTCAATCCTAAGCAAAAAGAACAAAACTGCTACCTGATTTCAAACTATACTACAAGAATACAGTAACCAAAACAGTATAGTACTGGTACTAAAACAGATACACAGACCAATGGAACAGAAGAGAGGCCTCAGAAGTAACACCACACAACTACAACCGTCTGATCTTTGACAAACCTGACAAAAACAAGCAATGGGAAAGGGTTTCGTATTTAATAAATGGTCTTGGGAAAACTGGCTAGCAATATGCAGAAAACAGAAACTGGATCCCTTCCTTACACCTTATGCAAAAATTAGCTGAAGATGGATTAAAGACTTAAATATAAGACCTAAAACCATAATAACCTTAGAAGAAAACATAAACAATATCATTCAGAACACAGGCAGGGACAAAGCATTCATGATTAAAACACCAAAAGCAATGACAACAAAAGCCAAAATTGACAAATGGGACCTAATTAAACTGAAGAGCTTCTGCACAGCAAAAGAAACTATTATCAGAGTTAACTGGCAACCTGCAGAATGGGAGAAAATTTTTGCAATCTATCCATCTGATACAGGGCTAATATCCAGAATCCACAAGAAACTAAAACAAATTTACAAGAAATAAACAAACAACACCATCAAAAAGTCAGCAAAAGATATGAACAGACCCTTCTCAAAAGAAGACATTTATGCAGCCAACAGCATATGAGAAAAAGCTGATCATCACTGGTCATTAGAGAAATGCAAATCAAAACCACAATGACATACCACCGCACGCCAGCTAGAATAACGATTGTTAAAAAGTCAGGAAAGAGATGCTGAAGAGGATGTGGAGAAATAGGAACATTTTAACGCTGTTGGTGGGAGTGTAAATTAGTTCAACCATTGTGGAAGACAGTGTGGCAATTCCTCAAGGATATAGAACCAGAAATACCATTTGACCCAGCAATCCCATTACTGGGTATATATTCAAATGATTATAAATCATTCTACTACAAAACACATGTACACGTATGTTTACTGCAGCACTGTTCACAATAGCAAAGACTTGGAAGCAACCCAAATGCCCATTAATGATAAACAGGATAAAGAAAATGTGGCACATATACACCAATACTATGCAGCCATAAGAAACAATGAGTTCCTGTTCTTTGCAGGGACATGGAAGCTGGAAACCATCATTCTCAGCAAACCAACACAAAAACAGAAAACCAAACACTGCATGTTCTCACTCATAAGTGCTAATTTAACAATGAGAACACATGGACACAGGGAAGGGAACATCACTCACGAGAGCCTGTCAGGGGGTGGGACACTAGGGGAGGGATAGCTTTAGGATAAGTATCTAATGTCGATGATGGATTGATGGGTGCAGCAAACCACCATGGCATTCCTATACCTAAGTAACAAACCTGCATGTTCTGCATATGTATCCCAGAACTTAAAGCATATTAATAAAATAATAAACTTATGTTAAAAAAGTAATAAAAAAGGTATCTTTACAAGCCTTATGAGGGTCAAATCTAGAAGAAGTACAATTTCTCAAGACCAGATGAGTATCATCTCAAAGCTTATAAGTGCTTTTTCCCCCCAATCTCCAGTTTATTTATATATATATTTTTTTTACAAAATAAAAGCATTTAGTTTCCAGAGCAGAAAAAGAAAAAATTCTCCCCCAGAAAGATAACTGCCTTCCCAGTAGTGGTTTAATTTAAAAAAAGACTAAGTTTCATTCCTGTGCATTTGATTGCAGAGCAATTGAGTTGTGGGGGACATTTTGAGAGGGAGAAAAATTGTGTGAGAAAACAGTAAATTCCTTACCTGGAGTTTTTACTTTGGCATTTGAATTTACACCTTCAGTCATCTTAAAGATTATCATAGTGGTGAATGTCAAAATTTCTTGTTTTGTTTTGTCTTATTAAGACAGTAAGATGAACAAAATCAAATTGTAACAAATTTGTTGAAATGTTTACCAGTTTGGATTTGGCTAGGATTTTCTCTTGTTTAACTTTTTTTTTTTAGGGAAAGATTTATGAATCTTGAGTTATCAGCTTAAAATACTGATCTATGGGTTAGGCATGAATCTCTCATCCTTTATATCAACTTTAAGTAGCAATTTAGGGCCAAAATATTTCGATTTGAACTAAAAAATGGTATGGAGAATCCTTCCCAGAATCTTTGGAAGCTTATTGATGCTATATATGTGTAAACATAATACGAGGACTTTGGGCTTGTATAAACAGCTGCCCTGGAAGAATGTATTTAATTTGGAATTACTGCACCAACAAATGAGTTACTTGATGAATTAAACTATACCATGGTATAAATAACACATGATTTGCTAAATAGTCAACTTTCGTGTATGTGGATAAAAAGATTAGAATAATACTTATTAGCAAGCATAGTTGTTTGGATATTTCCAATTTCTCTTCACTAAGAAATTGGTGAAACTCACCTGTGTCAAGTCCAGGGAAGTACTTCTGTCATGTTCTTCTTCGTATGGTCTCTTGTTGTCCTGGCATGATATCTAAAACAAATTTTCTGGCTTCCATCCTGATGGAAGCTAGATTTAGAGAGCCATTGCAGGTTTTATTTCAATCTATTTCTGCAATTTTTTAGTTTCTAAATCATATTCCTATGGTTCTACTTCACATTTCATCTAATTTTGTTTTACAGGTGTGAGAGATGCCAGATGTCATGGGATGTTCTCTCTTCTAGTATATGTTTGGGAAATTTTGGGAAAATATTGTGGCTCCCTTAGAGTGGAACGATTTATCTGTGCTATTCAGGCAGACATTTCAGGTTACAAGTCCTGCTCTGACTCTTTGGGGAAAAAAATGCCTTCTAGGTTAAGGTCATGGAACACAATGGGCTGTAATATTTAATAAAATATTAAATATGTGTTCCCTTCATGCTTTACTATTAAATTATCAGTGTTTTTCTATTTACCTAGTTTATTCCAATGGGTGTGTAAGACGACATCTACAGAAATTAGTACACTTTTTAAGGAAAATAGCCAAATTATATAAATATTTGTAAGTAGTAAGAAAAGTGACAGCGTGAAAATGAGATCTGAAACCTTTAATATCTGCAACAGAACCCATGCTTTCTTTACACTCAGTTCTTGTCCCAACCCATCGATACCCATTCTTTCTGTGTATATGGTGTTTTTTCTTTTACCCTAACTGTACTGTTCTCTACTTCCCACAATAAGTAGACAACATAGAGCTCTTTGGCTCCAGACTTAAATTTTAACAATTTTGAAATTTTCATCTTTTGTATCCTATTTGGAAATCTTACCTTAGAAGATGTTATTGAAAAATAATCCCTTAAAGGAGGTATACTAATGGAAATACACTAATGGAAGTATACTAATGGAGGCTATGCTTTAAAAGTTTTCTTGGAATTATTGAACTGAAATTAAAATGTATTATTTTACTGTAAATGATATATTTTCAAAGAGAGAGGCCATGTTGACACCATAGAAAGTCAAATTTAAATAATGACAAGTTAACAACCATTGATCTATAGAGTATCTGTTCATGTACAGTATATTAGAAAAATATCTCAATGCCTTAAATTTTCTCAATCTAAATAGTTGTTTAATTCATAGCCAATTAACCCCTGAAGAAGAAAATTTGAGCCTTGATATTGAAGAAGAGAAATAGAGATTAATCATGATATGTAGATAAATGTTATATCAGACATTCTACATTATTCTCTACCAATATTATATTCCACATAGAACCTACAATAGATGCTTTAATGATATATAATGGACCCTGGGGTTAAATTGTGAAATCATGGAAATAGCACAGCATCATTAGTTATTAATATTAACTCAGTTCTCACACACATTCATGGAAGCATTGCCATGTGTCCTGCTATGGAATATTCCCAAATTTGATTTTTTTCTTTGGAATATTCCCAAATTTTCTTTGGAATATTCCCAAATTTGATTCTATTTCTTTGGTAGATCCAAGATGTTACCCACATAGATGCATATTTGTTAGTCTTAAAGGATGTTTAATAAATAAATATTAGCTTTATATAAGTTAATTACCTTTCCCAAATTTTTTTTCTATATGAACTACCTTTGCCTGGATATATTTGGTATAGATATATTGAATAACATTGAGATGAGTATAAGGTCTCTAGGCATTTTAGGAAGATGGTGATACTCTCTGAAGTTGTTAGAAAATAATTATTTTTCTTCATGGCTGATTAGTATATGTGGATCATATATATATATTTCTATCTCTATATATAGAAATATATATATATGAATGTCTTCTTACATAGGGTCAGTTGGAAGGGAGACTTTCTATCTCCTTATAATATTCATAAGACTTTTTCCCAAATATGATACAGTAATATCTACTTAGTGTTTTCCCATGAATTTTAAATGAACAGAAGTCAGGGGGCTATTATATTAAGGAATAAAGAGATTTTTGTCCTGGAAAGTGAATATGATTTGCATTGTTACAACTTGGCTCCATTTCTGCTATTAGAGTTGTAGCTTTAGTTTTATAGCAAACTTATTTTAAGGAACAACTAGTTCTGAAGTCATTCTTGGTATGTGATTATATTTTAAATTGTGTCTCTCTTGTTGATCAATGTTTTGAAGGAAGCTATAACTATTCTTCAAACTCAAATTCTTAATTGAGAATATTTGAGATTCTGAAGATTTAATAGTAACATCATCCCAAATACTATAAAAGTGGAAAAGCAGAGTTTTTCTTAGCTACGTGCTAAGCTTGTGAAAATAAATACACTTTTTGGAATCACAGAAGTTATGCCTAAACATCATAGCTATACTAAAGATAGAATAACCTAAAGGTCATTTATCTCAATTTCTGGCATGACAAATGATAAAAGTGAGACTCAAAGAGGTGAAGGTTAGTTCCAAGCTTATATAGCTAGTTATTGCTAAAATAAGCTGTAACCACATCTCTTGCTTTTTCTTTTTCACCGTATTACGCATAATGCACACCTCTCTTTGAAAATACATATTTGATCCACAAGAATTTCCTTAGAAATCAAATTATGTGGAGATTATAAGGCTAAGCGATATTGATAGTTCAATGTCAACTCATTGATCTGGTGCAGACTCACAATGAATGTAATTAATATATAATTACAGAATCATCAGATACCAATGTTAGGTCCTTTCATCTTAATTCTTTGCAGAAAACATATGTTATTTTACTTTTAACATATGCAAATAACCGATTCCTTTCTTTTATGCCTCTTTATAAATTACCAGACAGAGATTCAGGTTTCCCGCTAACATCATTCTGTGGAGAACTTGTTTTAACCAAAAAAAAGTTACAGTGGTTTTATTCCTGCTCCCTGGAGCCCCACCCCCAGACCTTTCAAACACCAGAATCACATAGGACTTGAAATAAAGGTATAGTCTACATAGGTGTCATGCTACAATCACCTATATAATGAAACAGTTCAATTGTCATAGCTTCATATGCTTGCTAGCAAGAACAGAAAGTGGATGGCTGAGTTATTTCAAGAGACATTTTTAAAAAATTTATTTATTATACTTTAAGTTCTGGGGTACTTGTGCAGATCGTGGAGGTTTTTTACATAGGTATACATGTGCCACGTGGTTTTGCTGCATCCATCACCCCATCATATAGAGTCATTTAATACAATTCTAGTACACTGAGGAGAACTTAGATGGAAATAAAAATCACAGTCTCTTCATTCTGCATTTTTAACACATGCCACCTTATAATCCTTTGGTTGGAATATTTACTTTCTGCATTTCTGTTGAAAGTTGCTAGGCTATGAAAATAAAGAACTCAGAGATAGGAATGTAAAAAAAATATAGAATTGAAACATGAATTAATGTGAAAGAGTTGCTTTATGCCTTGATTCCTTAAATATCTGATATGATTTGGCTTTGTGTCCTCACCAAAATCTCATCTTGAATTGTAATTCCATAATACCCACCTGTGGTAGGAGGGACCCAATGGGAGGTAACTGAATCATGGGGGCAGTTCCCCCTATGCTGTTCCTGTGTTAGTGCATGAGTTCTCACCAGATCTGATGGTTTTATAAGAGGTATCCCCCTTCACTCAGAACCCATTCTCCCACCTACCACCCTGAGAAGAGGTGCCTTCCACCTGAAGCCTCCCCAGTCATGTGAACTGTGAGTCAATTAAACCTCTTTTCTTTATAAATTACCCAGTCTCAGGTATGTCCTTGTAGCAGGACAGAGAACAGAATGATTTCTGAGAATACAAAAGTTCTCAGGGATCATTTTCCTTATAGCAGTGTGAGAATGGACTAACACATATCTATTTTAAGATCTTTATTGGAATAAATTAATTCTATTTAACATTCAAAGTTGTGCTTCTATATGGCAATTTGGTTTAATAATTGCAATAGGAGTTTTTCTCTTTGAATCTTAGGTTTCCTGTCTATAAAATGGAGATTGTGATAATTTATACTTTACTGGGGTTTTGAAAAAAAATATTTTTAAAAATCCTATGTTCTTGAAACATTTTGTATGTTAACAAAATATATTTTGTGTACATTTATAATTATATTAAGACTGAAATTTGATGATATGGTGTCTACTTTTATTTCCAGCTCCGAAATTTTGGAGCACCAACATTTCATCACCTAACACATACTTAATACTTCCATTAAGAGCTAGTCTGTTTATCTCAGTCCAGTAAAAATTTCTTTCTTTCTCTGTCTTACTTCCTGTATCATGTTAATTATGACACTGATCATTATTTACCTTTTCATCTTTCAGAGAGTGCCTAGGTGAGTGCCCTTCACTCAATGGATAATCTCACTGCTTTCAAATTAAGAAAGCCTGGACACTTCCGTACCTATCATTGTATGTCATATTGTGAAGAGCCAATGTATTAGTTGATCAAGTTACTCAAAACTCCACTCCTAGAAAAATATCAGGAGGTCAACTTTGTTCCCTTGGCAGGCACCAAAAACCTCACTGAACAAGCATGGGATGGGTTAGTTCTTGCCAACTTTTCCTCCCTGTACTCATTAAAGTATAACTTTGAATGGCTCTCAATTTTTTCTATGTATTGATCAAGTTTGGAAATGATTCTATGCTTGGATTTGTGAAGCCAGGCTTAGATTTTATCTTTCTACACATGATCACCCATGTCTACTAAATAAAATGACAGTGGTTACTATCTATCCACCTCCTTGTGAGGGTCTTTGAGACAATCTTTGCAAAGTATTTTAAGGCTATTTGGAGAGAGAGATTCTAAATACATACTGGTATTTTCTCTTCCTGCATCTCAGTGCTCATCAGAAAAGCTCATATTTTTATGTGGCATTCTAGAGGTAGTATCATAGACTGCAAAAATGTTTTCGGTACCATCTTATTAACTTCTTATGCTCTTTTATTGAAAGAAGAAGAAACCATTTAAGTTCATTGAAATATTGACTTTATTCTCATTAAAGTGCAAATATCTAAGATGCTCTCTCTGAAAGCACGATAGGGATACAGGACAGCATTCTTAGAAGATCAGATCATTCAACACAAAAGTCCTCAGGGATCATTTTCAAAAGTGGTGCTCCCCTCTCAGAGCACTGATGCTCTTCCACTTTATTATTGATGCAGAGGTCCTTCCTGTCTACGTAACCATTTTTCTCTTTGGAATAGAATGAAAAATTTCTCATATGCTTTGCTATCCTGAGTTAAGACGGATGAAGAAGGAAACACAGGCAATGTTATGTCACCATTCTAGTCGTCTCCATTATGACATAGATATTTATGGTTTAGATGGTATCAATGCCTCCCAGCTTTCTAACCAACACCCCTTAATATGATTCTGTCCCTCAATTTTCTTCAGCAAGAAGTCTAATCTTTTTTTTTTTTTTTTTTTTTTTTTTTGAGACAGAGTCTTACTCCGTCACCAGGCACCAGGCTGGAGTGCAGTGACGTAACCTTGGCTCACTGCAACCTCCACCTCCTGGATTCAAGCAATTCTCCTGCCTCAGCCTCCCAAGTAGCTGGGACTACAGGCATGTGCCACCATGCCCAGCTAATTTTTTTTTTGTATTTTTAGTAGAGACGGGGTTTCACCATGTTGGCCAGGATGGTCTCGATCTCTTAACCTCGTGATCTGCCTGCCTTGGGCTCCCAAAATGCTGGGATTACAGGCGAGAAGTCTAATCTTTTAAGACAACTTCTGAGCATGTCCCTTCATACCTCAAAAACTGTCACTGATACCCACTGCCTGTGGATATATTTCAAACATCTTAGTCTGATATCTCAGACCCTATATGGCTATCACTTGCTTTCCTAGCCATATCTCTCATATTTTTCTAGGTGAACTGGTATTCAACACAAACTATTATACCCAATGTCTACTTACCTTATTGTTTAATTTTCCATTCTCCAGGTTTTTGCTGTTTTCCAGCCTCTGCTTTTCCTGCTACCTGTGCTTGCAGGCCATCTTTAAATCCCATTTTCTTTAACTACCTTTGTGGAAAAGTGCCCCTTGTATCTTAATAAATTCAGTACTGCTCTTAGGTATAACTACTACTGGTATTGCTATCGTTGTTAAACATGTCTTATATCTCTCACTGTACTAAAAGTTATGGAGGGCAGCATTTGCAGATCAACTGTCCTTATCATCCTCACAAGACCACATCCCTGCTCTGAACTCTAATATTTATTTATCTGATGATACCTAATGTTGTGTATCATACCATTATGGTTGGTGTTGCAGGCCTTGCATCAGATATTTTAGACATTTCTTTCATTTATTTAATATTCTCACAATGATACTAAATAATGACTATCATTACTATTAAATCTTTAAAAAAGGGAAATAAACTAGGATCCCAGAAAAAGTAATGTGATGTGCTAAGGGCATAGAGTCAAAGTGTCTGGAACAGTTGTAAGCAGGTTTCTCTCACTTTAGAAACTTGTCTCACTACAGTTTGGGAAAGGATTCTAATATTAAAAAAATTTTTTTAATTAAAATATTAAAACAAAATAAAATTATTTATGCAGAGCAAGTTAGTTTGGTTTAGGAGACTAGAGCCCTGATAATGCCTCAGATAACCTGAGTATGAGAAATATCAAGAAATTGAAACATTTTGCAAATCATCCTTTGTCATATATCATGCATGTGCTATATTTGTTGTCAAATTTGAGTTACGCTCCAGACAATGGAAGAGATGGATTTCTTGGTCATACTGCTTATAGTTGACATATATAGGGTCAGCTGTGGAATAACTTGTAAGGGAGAAAAAGATCTTGTCATTTGCTGAGTCATAACTCGACCTACATGAGCCCCTCCAACATTTCTGTTTGCCTCATATGTTCCACTGAGATCCATATTCAGATACAATTTCTGAGCCAATGCCAATAAAAGGTGGCCCTCTAGGGCTTAGAGTTAAGTCACCTGTCTTTGACCTGGTACCCAGGCTGCGGTGGCTAGCTTTGATATTTTTCCCATATTCCTCTTGCTGTCAGGTTACATCTTGGTATACCTGTAATTGCTTTTCCCAGATAGGGTCTTTAGATGTGGACGTGGGAAGTGCAAACTACAGCTTAGTGCAAGATAAGCCAAGGGTGTAATTTTCAAGCTGTACTTGAACAGAAATGTTACCCAATAGGATTACCAAATGAACAGGATGGCAAAGAGTTCTGGGGTGTGGAAACCAGAGTAGGTGCCAAAGGATCTAGATCAAAGGAGCAGATAGATGAGGAAAGCTGGATCAGAGAAATCTAGGAGTGTTAAGGCAAGCATGACCCTTGGGGATCCAGGCCATGTTCTAAGGTTGGTAAGATGAATTATAGATGAGACTGAGTGTGAGATGTTAACCACCCATAAAAGGGTGTATGTGCCTCAGGCAAAGAAAATGGGAAAAAATGTCATGTATGTCATATTTGAGGAGCAAGGATAAGTTCATTGTCACTGGGGCAGAGCAAGGGATAAGTGAATGGTTTGACAATATTGGAGAGGTTAACAGTGGCCAATAGCAAGCAATAAAAATAATTTTAAATGAGAGAAGCTAGCACTTATAAAGTGGTTAATATGCACCAAGTACTGTTTTAACTTATCCTGCAGTATTATTGTGAAGTATTATATAAACAACCCAATAATAAAAATCCATAAGGAGAGCATTATTACTATTTTCTGGGTTTCCAGATGAAAACTCTTAAGTAATTGCCCAATTCACATAGCTAGTATGTGTTAGAATCAAAATTTGAATCAGAGTCTTTAGCTATGCCCATAACCCTTAGGTAAGAATGCTTTTATATAGTTCCTGTAGAATATACTAAAGGGTTAATCCTGTAGAATGTATTAATTCTTAGGTAAGAATGCCTTTATATAGTTCCTGTAGAATATATTAATGGTTTAATCTTAATTCTAAAAGCAATGGTAAATCCACTAAGAGATTTCAACAGCAAAGTAGAAAAATCAAGCTTTATGATTAAAGATAATTTTAGCTGATGGATGGAATAGATGAGAATGTGACATTAAGCAGCAGGCTATTGGAATGGGTAGAATACTCTGCTATCAAACACATTCTGACATTCACTTATCAATAGCAGCATTGAGATTGGCTGATTATCCACCTCAAGTTTTTATCCAAGAAGATGCTGAGGTCTAGTGCTGATTTCCCTGAGCCACAATTTTATATTCCTTCTCTTCTCATATCACTGTGGGCAGTTTGGAGAATTGACAAATAATTCAATATTCCAATATTTTGCGCTGTAAGCTGAGTAGTTGCCAGTAAGTATTTGGTCAGTTTTATCAGACATTTGTTCCTAAAATCAGCACCCATTTGTATATTTCAAACCTATTTTGACCTGAATTTTGACTGTATGATATAGCCATTAACTTAGGTGTTAAGTGAATTTACACTTCTGAGTATAAATTTAAAAAGTAATAATAGTAAAATTTAAAATTTACCAAACACTTTCTATATGTTCTAGGCATATAGCTTTAACAAATAACTGGACCATTTCATTTATTTTTTCAATAATTTAATCCACAAATCTATGTCAAAAGTATTCCATGTGTTGAGCCTCATGCCCTAGATACTGGGTATATAATGGTAAACAAAACAGACATTGCCCTTGTTCTCCTGAAGTTAAAAATCTGATAAGCACATACATTGATGGTGAGAATATGAAATGATGTAGTGGAAAAGAGTTTGGTGGTTTCTCACAGAGTAAAACAGAGTTATCATATAATCCATTAATTCCACTCCTATGTATTTACCCAAGAGAATAAAAAAAGATCTGTTCACACAAAAACTTGCACACAAATGTTTATAGCAGCATTATTAATAATAACCAAAAAGCGGAAACAATTCAAATGTCCATCAACTAACTAATATATATATTCATTATCCATAATGCAGTTTTGCACTTCATAAAACAATAATACTGTATGTGTTAATCTGTCTGAAATAAACAGCAAAAAATAATGTATAGTTTGTGGATAATAAATATACTAAAGATAATATATATATATTCATTAGTTGGTATATATATATATTAGTGGTATATATATATATATCATTGTGTGTATATATATATGTGTGTGTGTGTATGTACATATATATACTTATATATGCACACAGTGGTATATATAAATCATAAAAAGGGATAAAGTACTAAACATGCTATGAGATTTATGAATCTTGAAAACATGTTAATTCAATCATAAAAAGGGATAAAGTACTAAATGTGCTATGAGGTTTGTGAATCTTGAAAACATGTTAATTAAAAAACTCAAGATAAAAATGGCTGCAGAATATTCCATTTGCATAAAATGTCCAAAATTATCAAATCTACATAGAGTGAAATTAGATTAATGGTTGCCAGGGTTTATGCGGAATAGAGATACTGTGCTTTTTTCATATTGCCTAACTTAATTTTCTAAAGTTTTATTAAGGATTATTGCATGTATGTTTATCAGAAATATTTGTGTGTAATTTTGCTTGGTAAAAAGCATAAAACCTAACTAACTTAAATAGATAAACCTCTAAAAACTGTAGTTTATAAAGAAGAACTGGAAATCCTGAATAGTCTTATAAATAATAAGTTGAATCAATGGTATAAAATCTTCCTAAAAAACTACAGGCCCATATTTTTTAGAGACTGAAAAACATTAAGCATTTTGAAAAATAATTAAAGGAGGCCTCAATAAAATTAAGACATATAATGATTCTGGATTAGAAGGCTCAATATTCTAAAGATGTCAGTTCTCCACAAATTAACTCATAGATTTAATGGAATTTAAATAAAATACTAAAATCGGATTTGAGAGATTGGAAGATAATTTATTACATTTATGTGTGGGAAACTGATTCCAACATTAATAGAAGTCTAATAAAAACCTAACTATAGATTTTTGAGAAGCTTCAAAGACTGTTTACTAAATTTTTGTGCTATCTTGATGTTGCAGTTTGGAAAAAGCAAAACCTGGATAACCAAATTAGATTAGGAGGGAAAAGTTAGGTGGGAATACTTCCCTTAAAAGGTATAAATGATTTTAAAATCTCTGGTAAGCATAACGATATGTTATCAGTGCTGGAAAAATAAAATGATGGAGCCAAATAACAAATCTAGAATCAAATCCACTGCATTGGTCAGAACTAATTGAATATATATATAAAGGGGCTTATTAAGTATTAACTTAGATAATCAGAAGGTCCAAAAAAGGCTGTCTGCAAGCAAGCTTGAGGAGCAAAAAAGGGCCAGTCTGAGTCTCAAAACTGAAGAACTTGGAGTCCAGTGTTTGAAGGCAGGAAGCATCTGGCAAGGGAGAAAGATGTAGGCTGGGAGGTCCACAAGCAGGTAAATTTGATTAAAGGGAAGATGTTAGAGACTAAGATCAGTGTGAAAAGGATCATCAATCCAATGAATGTTGGAGGGATGTTGTTATCCCTAGGAATAAATATAATATTCGGTTTTATGTACCATACACAAAAATCCATTCAATATGAGGAATTAAATGTGAAAGTAAAATTTTAAAACATTTAAAAAATTATCAGACAACACCTTTTTGTCTGCTGGACAAGAAATACTCTCTTATGAAGATGCTCATCTTAAAAGAAGTAATTATCCTAAGCACAGTGTTAACCATAAAAAAGATTAATAAAGTTGACAATAAAATTTAGTACTTCTGTCAATCAAAATATATCAAAATGAAAATGAAAATAAGTCATAAACTATGAGAATACATATACAAAAAACTCATACTGAAAATGTATAAAGAACTCCAACAAATCAATAAAAGACAACCCAGTAGAAAAATAAACAAAATAATGAAGCCTGTTTTTTAGAGGAGTATGTTGAATGGTTAGTAAATATATAATCAATCTCATAGTTATCAGAAAAATGCAAACTGAAAAATAAAATAAGTGATCATTTTACACTAACTAGATTGTAAAAAATTAAATTATCTAATAATTATTAGTGAAGATATGAAAAATGTATGTATTTTTGGACAGAACAGGTAAATCTATATATTTGTATGACCAACTTGAAAACATAGAGGCCTCAGCTTGTTAATTAAGTGTGAACCTATGTTGTAACACAGTAATTCCACATGTTAGCATATAGAATTTTCAAATGTTTATGAATCTGACCCACATTAAGTAATACATTTTACATTGTTGTTCCAGATACTCATAAATATGTACAGGAATATAGAAATAACTGGAATAATTTTTCATGAAACATTTTTATCTGTCTTATTCTAATTAATACTGTCCTAATTTCTTTCTTATCCACATAAAAATCTATGTTTTGATTTGATTTCACTTCTGACTTTGTTCTCCCAAATTGTTGATTTCTTTAGGGTGCAATCCACAGTATGAAAAGCCTCATCCTGCAGAAACTCTTAATACGCGTCAGTCAGAATAAAAAAAAAAATCCAAGGACATTCATTGAAGTAAATATTATAGAAACAATTTTTTTAACTTTTATTTTAAGTTCTGGGAAACATGTGCAGGTTTGTCACATAAATAAACTCATGTCATGGGGGTTTGTGTCACGGAATAATTTCATCACCCATGTATTAAGTACCCATTAGTTATTTTTCCTGCTCCTCTTCCTCCTTGCCCCCTTCCCCTTTCAATAGCCCCCAGTGTGTGTTGTTCCCCTCTGTGTGTACATGTGTTCTCATAATTTAGATCCCATTTATAAGTGGGAACGTGTGGTATTTAGTTTTTTGTTCCTGCGTTAGTTGCTAAGGACAGTGGGCTCCATTTCCATCTGTGTCCCTGCAAAGAACATGATCTCATTCTATTTTTTTTTTTGGCTGCATAGTATTTCCTAGTGTATATGTACCATATTTTCTTGTCCTATTGCGAATAGTGCTGCAATGAACATACACTTCCATGCATCTTTATAATAGAACAACTTACATTCTTTGGGTATATACTCAGTCAGTAATGGGATTGCTGGGTTGAATGGTATTTCTCTCTTTAAGTATTTGAGAAATCACCACACTGTCTCCCACAATGAAAATCAAAAATATATAAACAACTTTTATGTTTATTAACAAGAGAGTAGATAAATGGTGAAAGAACTCATCAGTAAAAATAAACTATTCGTATATACAATAACCTATATGAATCTTAGAAGTATATTTGTGAAATAAGTGATTTCAGATTAACACATACCAATATTATTGTTTTATGTAGTGCAAAACAGCAAAAAATAATGTAGAGTTTAGGGATGATAAATATACTGAAGATAACAATCTCTTAAAATGAATACTATTTGCCCTTGGTGGACATGGGGTTGTGGGAGGGCAGATGGATTGAATCTGGAAGGAGTACACCAGGAATTTCAATGGTATTTTTAATCTTCTAGCTGTTAAATTAATTAATGGTTTGATTAGTGTTAACTCCATGCTATATATTATATATACATGCACACACAGTGTTTTGTTATCAATGAAATATACATTTTAAACAAAATGAAATCAAATATTTTCAGTTGTCCATGAACTAGTATAAGGCAGATAAATACTACAAAAAATGTAAGTAGTAGTATTTTCTTCTTTTTAAAATTACTGACATTTCTTGATGGTCAGAGTGATCCATCTATTGAAAATGATACAGGCGTTTGCTCTCAGGACAATGAAGTATACAGTTTTTGGTGTGCTTTGATTTTTCCTGTTTATAACACTTTTAATAAAATGCCACCACAGGCAGAAAATCTTATTTCTCAAGTGCTTTGAAAGTCTCTACATTTTACCATTAAAACAATATTTATTGGTTATAAGTTACTGTTTAGGAAACTATTAGGCATCTGTCAGAAATTCTGTTAAGACTGACCTTTATTCTTAGCTGTAGCTGAGTTGAGGACTTCTGAGTTATTAATTATTAGTCAAGATTTTGCATTTTGTCAGGTTCATCCTGTTTTCAAAAGCCTTTACTTCAACAAATCAATTGTTCTCTGTTTTGAACTGTAACATTGGTATGATTAGGTAGGTTTTGTGAACATCTGTGAAGCATTTCATCTTAATAACCAACTGTGGTATTTTGAGAGATAATGTTGTTAAGTGTGACATTTGAGGCTAGTTCTCCTCTACTTCAATAAGTGATTTTTTTTTGGTATGAATTGGCAATGGAGTTCCACCTAAACTGCACTAAGTGAGGATGAGATTTTGCAATCTTCTAACTAATTCAGTCTATGTAGACAATCCATAAAATCTAATAAAATTATCTTTCCTTGTAGAAATTCACTTCTGTGTAACCTTGCATGTTCTCAAAACAGCTGTTACTTGGAAATAGTATAGATAACGTATGAAGCAGGATATATATGGGTTATTTAGAATTTGAAACAACAAATTTATCATCTTAAATGTGTATGTAACTTCACATTTTCCAAAGGGCTTTCTTTTTTATCTCATATATTGCTTTAAGAAAGGGTACCAATGTAAAATGGGCATCAGTGTTAAATATGCAGGTTAGTTTTAAAGACTACCGTTAAAGACAATTTAGCATGGGATGTGACTACTATGTGAAGAAGTTTTATCCCTGTGAGTAGTCTGTAACTTAAGAATATAATGTGTTAGAATGATGTAAAATTAATTCACATTAAAAGATATTCCTTATTTGTTTTGTAGTTTTTCATTTTATTTTATATTTTTAGACACAGGGTCTCATTCTGTCCCCTGGCTGGAGTGTAGTAGTGCAGTCATAGCTCACCATAACCTTGAAGTCCTAGGCTCAAGCAATCCTCCAGCCTCAGACTCACAAGTAGCTAAAACAACAGATGTGCCACCATACTTAGCTAACTTATTTACTTATTTATTTTTTGCAAAGATGGTGTCTTGCTATTTGCCCAGGCTGGCCTCAAACTCCTGGCCTCAAGTGATCCTCTCACCTAGGTATCCCAAGGTTCTGGAATTACAAGCATCAGCCACTGTTCCCAGCCTGTTTTTTAGTTTTAATGGGAAATTACAGCATGAGTTTTGTTTCTGTTTTGCCAGGAATATAATTAGCTACCCTAAAAAATAAAATTTTTCCCCAGCATCACATTTTCAATACTAGGGATGATGAAAGCTGGTCCCATTTTTTGTATACTGAGGTATGTTTTTATTCGTTGAGGCATTGCTAAACAGAGCTAATCCAGTTCGTTATGACCTGGCTATAGGATATCCTAAAACAGGAAATATTTGTTTATTTTCCCATCATTTTCCTTGAAACTAGTCTTCAATTTTACTTTTTGGTAAGAAAAAATATGTTTAATAATTGTTCAAATTGTAAGTCAAGCTTGTATTTAGGATGTATGATGCTGGGAAGATGTCACTCCCAACCTAATAATAAGAAAACTCCAGATAACCTATAAAATTATAATTTTATAGAACACATCAAAGAGCTGATGTTGTGGGGAACCTCCTATATTGAAATTTTAGGAAACAGAAATACTTCAGTTGAGAGACAGGATGTCGCAGGGACTTACCTGTAGTAGAGCATGGAAAGAAGATGTGGACACTATAAAAACAATGAAAAGGATTTAAATAACATTGTTAATGAGGTCCAGAAGGCTGAGTGAATTGGAATGAGGTATAGAGCTTCTTAAAGCTGCAGACACAAGGGGACCAAATCGGCTTTCAGGATCTTCCTCATGGACCTTCTACAGATGCTAATGAGAAAGACTGGGACAAAGATGGAAACCAGTGAAAAACTCCATTGATGTGACAGAGCTGGGAGACAGAAGAACCATCATTGTGGCTCTATAACTAGAACATTTTTCCCTATAGAGAACAAAACAAACCCCCAAACCCTTAGTCAATGGGGGTAATCAAGTAAACTCTGTCACCCCAAGGCACTGATCAAGGTCAATTACAACTAGAGGAAGAGAAAAGAAAACACCACTACCAAAATAAAAATCAACCCTCAGGTCAGGTGCAGTGGCTCATGCCTGCAAGCCCAACACTTTGGGAGGCAAAGGCAGGCAGATCACCTGAGGTCAGGAGTTAGAGACCAACCTGGCCAACATGGCGAAACCCCAAAACCCCATCTCAACTAAAAATACAAAATTAGTAGGGCATGGTGGTACGTGTCTGTGGTTCCAGCTACTCAGGCTGATGCAGGAGAATCACTTGAACCCAGGAAGCAGAGGTTGCAGTGACTTGAGATGGCACCATTGCACTCCAGCCTGGGCAACAAGAGTAAAACTCTGTCTCAGACAAACAAACAAACAAACAAAATCAACCCCAAAACTCTCTACCCTGCTGCAGTAAAATGAAGCCAGGCAAATAGAGAATTTGTACTGATAATGCATCATTACAATACATCATTCATACTGAGGCTGCGTTATTACAATGACAAACACCAAATAATAAACATCAATCTTGTATTTGAGAGGGGCAAGAGCATGCAGGGACACACCCACCATGGTACCAGTTTAAAAGGAGATTGAAATATGAGGGTAGAGCAGAAACCACCACTCACAATACTTGTCTTTATTTGATCTTGTTCATACATTCTATTTGTAAATAATCTTTTTGCTGAGGATGTTTCTCAGTGGTAATTCTTTAACATCACAGCTGCCAGAGGTTGTGACAACAGTTGGGACAAACAATAGCTGAATAAAAAATATAAAAGAAAAATCAACTGGGGAAAGGAGGTATCTACAGTGCCTTTTAAAAATTTCAGATGTGTTCCTGAGAATCTAGAAGGATACAAACATAGAGGGAGTGGCACACATGGCCAAGGTTGTGTGCATGCTAGAAAAGACTGGATAAAACATTTAGCACTCATCTCTGGCTGACATTTAGATTCTTCGTAAGCAGAAAGTGAAGACTAAGGTAGAATTTTAAACTGCTTGCCTGAGCACTGAAGGTGTGCCCCGACATCAAAATAGTGTCCATGAACGAAAGCTATGAGACATACTGGTTACAGTCATTTAAGAAAAACTCTGCCAATGATTAACTGACAACTAAGGAAAGCTAGCAGCAACTTCAATGGCTATGCACAATAACAAAAAAATACATACTTTACAAAATTGCTTCAAGAAAGTCAGCAAAATAACTCAGCAAAACCAGCATAATACACAAAGAATGACAAGCTCTGGTTGGTGGAGGGTGATCTGATTTCTAGAGTTGCTTATATTATTTGACATGTCCACATTTTATAAATATTAAGAGACTTGCAAAAACACAAACATAGCACATCCATATGAAAAAATGCTGTCAATAGAAACTATCCCTGAAGAAGCCAAGGTGTTGAAATTACTTAAAAAAAATAAAAATTAGTGATTTTTAATATGTCAAGGTAGAAGAAAAAATCATGTAAAAACTAAGGAATCAGAATAACATCTCACTAAATACAGAATATCAATATAGAGACAAATTTTATAAAAATTCTGCAGTTGAAAAATTCTGAAGTGAAAGTTTTACTTAGAGGGACTCGACAGAAGATATCAGCTGGGACTCAACAGAAGATATCAGCAAAAAAGAGCCAGCAAACTTTAACATAGGTCAATTGAGAATATCCAATCTGAGGCATAGAAAGAAGAAAGAATAAAGAAAAAAGAAAAAAGACCTATAGAACACCATCAAGGGTATCACTATATGCATAATGGAGAGTATGTATACAAAGGAGAGGAGAAAGAAATGGGGAGAAAGACTATTTGAAGAAATAATGCCTGCAAGCTTTTCAACTTTCACGAAAAATACTAATATATACATCGAAGAATCCAAATGAGCTAATAGCCAAAATGACCATCAAAGAATGAATGGATGAAGACAATGTGGTATATATACACAATGGGCTACTGCTCGGCCTTAAAAAGAAAACTGTCATAGTGGCAACATAGATGAACCTATAGGATGTTATGTTAAGTGAAATAAGCCAGTCACAGAAAGACAAATACTGCATAATCGATCTCACTCATATGTGGAATCTAAAAAGTTGTTCTCATAAAAGTAGAGAAGAGAACAGTCGTTCTCAGAGGATGGGGAGAGTAGAGGGAAGTGGGAGATGGGGAGAGATTGGTCAATGGGTACAAAACTACAATTAGATAAGTGGGATAAGTTCTGGTGTTTTATTGCATAATAAAATGGCCAGAGTTAGCAGTAATGTCATTGAATCATTCAAAATAGCGAGTTGAAAGGTTTTTAAATGTTATTATCACAAATAAATGAGAAACGATTAAGGTGATAGTCTAATTATCATGATTTGATCATTATACAATTTACATGTGTATCAAAACATCACATTGTACTCCATAAATATACACAATTATTGTGTCAATCATAATTAAAATTAAAAAAATCTTTTAAAAGTAGAGATATGAAAAAATATAGAAAAACCCAAATCAGACTTCAAGATATTAGAAATAATATGTGTGAAGTAAATGGTATACTAAATGACATTAGTGAGAAATTAGACAGCCTGGAAAAAAAATTAGGAACTTGAAGATGTATCAGTAGAAACAGCCTAAAATTAAACAACAAAGGAAAACATACTTTTTAAAGAAAGAGCATTAATAATCAGTAAGGCATTTTATGTACCCTAATAGGTAGATAATTGGATTTTCTAAAGGAAGGATATGCAGATAAAATATTTGAATTAATAATGGTTGATAATTTTTCATAGTTGATGGCAACTCTAACCCCAGAATTTTAAGAAGCTCAAGAAATTCCAACCACAAGAAATAGGAAGAAAATTATACCAAGGTAAATACAGTCATGAGAAAATTTCAGATGCAACTGAAGTAAAAACCACAGTGTTTGCAGAAGAGTGGAAGAAAATGACAGGAGGTATATTAAGAGAAACAATGTAATAAGAATGATCAGTATTTTAAAATTACTGAAAGAAAAATAAAATGATTAATCTAAAATTTTATTCCAGTAAAATATCTTTCATTAAAAATGGTAAAACTGAGACTTTTTTAGATATGCAAAAGCTGAAAGAAATCATCACTATTAGAATTACACTATAAGAAATGCTAAAAACATTGCTCAGGCACAAGGACAATGCAAAGAGAATAAAAACCAAACAATATTAGAAGACACTATTTACATATCTCATGTCTGAAAAAGCCCTTGTATCTGGAATACATAAAGAACTTTCAAAAATCAATTCTAATTTTTAAAAATATCAAAAAGATTTGAACAGAGACTTTACAAAAAGACATAAAGATGGCAAAAAAAAAAATGCCCATGAAATAGTGCTCAACATCTTTAGTCCTTAGGTAAATGTAATAGTCCTTAGTGTAAATTAAAATCAGAATGAGATGGCCTGATTAGAATGGTTTTAAAAACTGACAATATGAATTTTTGAGGAGATGCAGAGCAACTGGGACTCTCATACTTTGCCATTGAAAATAAAAATGTGGTGCATTTCTAACAAGTTTCCAGCTGACACTGATGCTGCTGTTCTGGGGATCCCTGGAGCCCAGGAGTTCAAGGCTGCAGTGAGCTATGATCATGCCACTGCATTCTAGCCTGGGTGACAAAGCAAGCCCATGTCTCAATCAATCCATAAATAACTAAATTTAAAAAATAAAGGGATCCAAGATGGCCAAATAGGAACAGCTCTTGAGTGCAGTTCCCAGTGAGAACGCAGAGGGTGAGTGATCACCGCATTTCCAAATGAATTTTTACTGCTGACCAGGAGACACCTGGGTGGAAAAGCACCACAAGTCTCCAGCATGGCTGTTTCAGCCAGTGCAGGGGGTCTCTGCACAAAAACTCACAAAAATCTGGGTGCTGTTTCAACTGGTGCCTGGAACGCCTGGGAGACAGAGTTACCCATTCAACTGAAAAAAAAAAAAAGGGAGCTGAAACAGGGAGCCAGGTGATCTGGCTTGGCAGGTCCCACCTGCACAAAGACCAGCAATCTGAAACGCTCTGGATTGAGAGTTTCACAGCAAGCACAGTTGGACCTGGGACAGTCCAGCTCTGTGGGGGAAAGGACATCTGCCATTACTGAGGCAGTCCACCATTACCGAGGCAATCCGCCACTACTGAGGCAGTCTGCCATTACTGAGGCAGTCCACCATTACTGAGGCAATCCGCAGTTACCAAGGTAGTCTGCCATTACAGAGACAGTCCACCATTACTGAGGCAGACCACCATTACCGAGGCAGTTCTAACTATACCTCTATAAACAAAACTGCAAGGAAGTTCACACAGCAGCTGGGCAGAGCCCACAGCAGCTCAGCTTCACCTCTGCTGGCAGACTGTGACTAGGGTACCTCCTCGCTGGGCCGGGCATCTCTGAAAAAAAGCAGCAGCATGTCAGGAACTTATAAATAAAGCCCCACCTTCCCAGGACAGGGCACCTGGGAAAAAGTGGTTATAAGTTCCGCCACAGCAGACTTAAACATACCTGCCCAGTAGCTCTGAAAGGAACAATGGAGCTCACAGCTCAGCACTTGAACTCCTATAAGGGACAGACTCTCTCCTCAAGCAGTTCCCCAACCCCTGTATATCCAAAGAGAGAACTCATAAAGGACAGCTCAGGCTGACATCTGGTGGGTATACTTCTGGGACAAAGATAACAGAAGAAGAAACTGGAAGTAACCCTTACTGTTCTGCAGGTGCTGGAGGTGATCCTCAGGCAAGTAGGGTCAGGAGTGGACCTCCAGAAGTCCTACAGCAGAGGGGCCTGACTGTTAGAAAGGAAACTGAAAAAAAGAAAGAACTTCATCATCAACAAACAGGACATCCTCTCAGAGACCCTATCTGAAAGTCACCAACTACAAAGACCACAGGTAGATAAATCCACAAAGATGAGAAGAAACCAGTGCATAAAGGATGAAAACACCCAAAACCAGAATGTCTCTCCTCCTCCAAGGGATCATAACTCCTCACTAGCAAGGGAACAAGGCTGGATGGAGAAGTCTGATGAATTGACAGAAACAGGCTTCAGAAGGTGGGTAATAACAAAATTCTCTGAGCTAAAAGAACATTTTCTAACGCAATGCAAAGAAACTAAGAACCTTGAAAAAAGGTTTGACAAAATGCTAATGAGGATAAACAGCATAGAGAAGAATATAAATGAACTGATGGAACTGAAAAACACAAGAACTTCATGAAGCATACACAAGTTTCAGCAGCCGAATCGACCAAGTAGAAGAAAGGATATCAGAGATTAAAGATCAACTCAATGAAATAAAATGATAAGGCAAGAAGAGAGAAAAAAGAGTGAAAAGAAATAAACAAAGCCTCCAAGAAATATGGGGTTATGTGAAAAGACCTAATCTACGTTTGATAGGTGTACCTGAATGTGACGGAGAGAATGAATCCAAGCTGGAAAACACTCTTCAGGATATTATCTAGGAGAACTTCCCCAACCTAGCAAGGCAGTCAAATATTCAAGTTCAGGAAATACAGAGACCACCACAAAGGTATTCCTCAAGAAAAGCAACCCCAAGGCACATAATAGTCAGATTTACTAGGGTTGAAATGAAGGAAAAAAGGCTAAGGACAGCCAGAGAGAAAGGTCCGGTTACCCACAAAGGGAAGCCCATCAGATTCACAGTGGATCTCTCAGCAGAAACCCTACAAGCCAGAAGAGAGTGGGGGATAATATTCAAAATCCTTAAAGAAAAGAGCTTTAACCTAGAATTTCATAACCAGCCAAGCTAAGCTTCATAAGTGAAGGGGAAATAAAATCCTTTATGAACAAGCAATTGCTCAGAGATTTCATCACCACCAGGCCTACCTTATAAGAGCTTCTGAAAGAAGCACTAAACATAGAAAGGAACAACCAGTACCAGCCACTCCAAAAATGTACCAAATGGTAAAGAGCATCGACACAATGAAGAAACTGCATCAACTAACATGCAAAACAACTGGCTAGCATCAAAATGGCAGAATCAAATTCACACAAAACAATACTAACCTTAAATGTACATAGGCTAAATGCCCCAATCAAAAGACATAGACTGGCAAATTGGATAAAAAGTCAAAACCCATATGTTACTGTAGCCAGGAAACCCATTCCACATGCAAGGATACACATAGGCTCAAAATAAAGGGATGGGGGAAGATTTACCAAGCAAATGGAGAGCAAAAAAAAAAAAAAAAAAAAAAACAAGAGTTGCAATCCTAGTCTCAGATAAAATATATTTTAAACCAACAAATATCAAAAGAGACAAAGAAGAGCATTACATAATGGTAAAAGGATCAATGCAACAAGTAGAGCTAATGGCTAATGATCCTAAATATATACGCACCTAATACAGGAGCACCCAGATACATAAAGCAAGTTCTTAATGACCTACGAAGAGACTTAGACTCCCACACAATAATAGTGGGAGATTTTAACACTCCACTGTCAATATTAGACAGATCAAAGAGACAGAAAATTAACAAGGATATCCAGGACTTGAACTCAGACCTGGACCAAGCAAACCTAATAGACATTTACAGAACTCTCCACCCCAAATCCACAGAATATACATTCTTCTCAGCACCACATCACACGTACTCTAAAATTGACCACATTATTGGAAGTAAATCACTTGTCAACAAATGCAAAAGAACAGAAATCATACAAAAAGTCTCTCAGACCTCAGTGCAATCAAATAAGAACACAGGATTAAGAAACTAACTCAGAACCACACAACTTCATGGAAACTGAATAACTGGATCTTGAATGTCAACTGGATAAACAACGAAATGAAGGCAGAAATAAAGATGTTTGTCGAAACCAATGAGAATGAAGACACAATGTACCAGAATCTCTAGGACACATTTAAGCAGTGTCTAGAGGAAAATTTACAGTAATAAAGGCCCACATGAGAAGCAAGGAAAGATCTAAAATCGACACTCTATTATCAAAATTGAAAGAGCTAGAGGAGCAAGATCAA